>SJJU01003500.1:0-25742 GCA_012932125.1 Conopomorpha cramerella
TGAAAGTCGATTAACGAAAGAGATTTATATGGGTGATGTATATGGGCCGGGTGAGTAGAAGTCGCCCCAGAAGGACCATACATTGACCAGATTGGTGATGCCCTGGCGGGAGGTGGCGTGAAAAGTACTCGAAACCGGAGGTCATGTATGAAAAGATGTATGAATGTAGATGAAGCGAAAGGGGTATGTCAAGGCCGTGACAAATGGAGATCTGTAGTCTCTGCCTACCCCTCTGGGAGACAGGCGTGAAGTGTATGTATGTATGTACGATTGGATATGGGCGATACTTTGTCACGTGATTGACCACAGATATATTTTCTTAATCGTAACGCGTACTTACGTGTGGGAATTCTTCTGAATAACGGAACGAATATCTTATTTTAAAAAGTAGGAACCAATTGATTAGTATAGTTATTTACGTTATCTGAAACTAAATGATGATGACGTAAAACAACAATATAATACATACCCCTTACCGCCTGTCTCCCAGAGGGATAGGCAGAGACTACAGATCTCCATTTGTCACGGTCCTGACATAACGCTTTCGCTTCATCTACATTCATACATCTTTTCATACATGACCTCCGGTTTCGAGTACTTTTCTCTAGTACTGATTATTTAATATAAATATATTTGCTTATAAATATATATCTACATGTAATACATAGATACAGTTTAGAAGTATGCTCATTGCAAAATTGATTTCTCTATTGTGCGCATCACATCAACTCCTGCGCAGGTGATTTGTATGCCGCAAGCAACTGTCGGCCCCTTTTGGCGCGTCCTCCAATGCATTTGTGCAGTTTTTGTAATGCTGATCTATGGATCGATCGTTCCTATGAATATTATTATGATTATTTCTCATTCCGTATGCGTGTTTGGATAATGAGAATATTGTAATCTGATGCTTACGTAGATTCTAGAGTTCGTGTTTCAAAATATTTAATAAAGTGTTATGTCACAGATGGGAAGTTATTATAGCGTCTGTGGTCCAGTTGGTCGGATACTTGACTTGTAACCGGGAGGTCTAGGGTTCTAGTCAGGCTACTGGATGTGTACCAATGGGACTCTTTTTCAGAGCCTATGTACGCAATGCAACGCTCGTACGGTGAAGGACAACATCGTGATGAAACCCGCACACCTTAAGGTGTGTGAACCCTATAACGGCGATGGGCTCACCCCCTGTCACGTTGGGTTAAATACGCTTGGTGAACCGTGGGCATTTGCTTATTAAGCATGTGCCTCTGCCTACCCCGCTTTGGGATAAAAAGGCGTGTAGTGTATTTATTTATTTAGGAAGTTATCCCAAACCAGTGGACGCCCCGCGATTTCATTCGCGTATTTTCATTATTTATTACTTTTAACAAGTTTTAGAACCATAACTCCAAAATTAACATTTTTTCACAAATAAACGTCTACCGCCTTTTTACACACTTACCCCCTTACCAATAACCGCCTTTTTACTTACATAACTGTTATTACAGGTCTACTTGTACTGGTTATTCCGTATTTGACATACAACTGACAAGTTAAGTTGAGCTTTCAGTCATCATCATGATGATGATGATGATGACTGATGATCATCATCAACATCATGATGATGATGATGACAAAGCTCAACTTTGGGTAGCTAGGTACCTACATATCTACCCACCCACAAAACACAGGACCTTCGTCAGCCTATGTCGTGAGTACAACAAAAAAAGTTCTAGCAATAACTCTATTATTAGGTCGGGGAGTCAAAATACTAAGGTAGGCAGTGTCTTTTTGCCTATATTAGTGGCGTACACAGCATATAGTCAAAAAGACACTGCCTACCATAGTATTTTGGTAAGTTACCTTGGGGATTACTTTGACTGACTACCTTGTCGTAAAAGCCAGCGCACGCCACTGGCCGCATAAAAAGAACCCTCTTTCATTAATGGATTCATACATTCACAGATGGGAAAATGAACATTCTAAATCATTTTCATAGTTAATTCCACACACGTCAGAGCCGTTAAGGACTCGTTTACCATAAATTGCACATAAAAACTGACCACAACACTAATACTCACAACTGAGGGGAAAAGGGAATAAAACAGGTTTAAAGATTTAATAAGTGCACTAGGTACACCATGTACTTAGGTACAATAAACCATAATGTACATAAGCACTTTTGACTATTTATTAAATAATGTAAATATCAGCCAAGGTCAAAAATCAAACCACAAAGTAAACGGTCAAATAATACGAAATATTGGAAATGAAATTTCAAAACATAAAATGTCTTTTTTTAAGTAAACGCGTACAGACATGATATTAAAAGTTTAAAACGGGTGTTATATTTCGCGCTATAATAACAGTTTTAAACTTTTACCCCCTTACCAATAAACGCGTTGTCACTTATACAACGGTTATTACAGGTCTACTTGAACTGGTTATTCCGTATTTGACATATAACTGACAAGTTAAGTTGAGCTTTATGTCTTCGAAATAGCAATTCCGCCATTATTAGTAAGGCCCTTAATATAGAATAGCTTCTTACACACACTACACTAAAGGCCCATTCAGAAGGGTCCACTTATTTGTACACACCAATGATAATTAAAAGGAATCCATAGTGATCCATAGTTTAGATACCCAACGCAAAAAAAATCCGGGTTCAAATTTGTTTTTCATTTTATTGTACACACGTCCAAATCAAAGTGTCAAATTCATACATTTTAACGCAAAGTAAAATTCCAAAAATGTCTCTACTACGGGCAAATAAGAAAACGTCAAAATTATCAACGTTGCAAATATAAATGGACCCGTAGGCGATTAGGACCATTAGACGATACGTTTTGGTCTCAGTTTTACCACAGTCATGATTGTGATTGACGGATTTCCTATCGTCTAATATAGTAAATGATGTTTGAATTAGTATTAGTAGTCATTCCATAAATCATGACTGATGGAATTGAATGACGCTTGCATGAGCGTCTAATGTCTGCCTTACAATAAACGCATTTAAAATTGCAACTGGCCAAAAAGAAAAACAAAAAAATCTCCGGCACAGATCGATCCCAGACGTCTCGTGCAGACAAGACACAGATAGAGTACATCACCTACACATAACTATCAAAACATGAGCTTTATGTCCTTAATACTAGAGTTGAATGTGTGTTGACTAATGTGTAGTGTAATCTGACCGCGACAGTACGTAAAAGGCTAAAGTGTGAGATAGTTAATGTAATGTAAAGATTAGGAATTTCCGTTCTTCGCCAGTGCGTGGAGAATTGTTTTGGTGTGAGTCATATCTTTACTTGGCTTCGCTTTGCTTATTTCTTACCCTGTGTCTATATGGGATTGACATGGTCCCATTCGATTTAAATACACACATCAAAAGTGTCTAGGGGTCAAGTACATTTTAGAAGATTGCAATCAAGAGTATATTTTATAAAAACTGAATTCATTAATAATTTATTCAAAATGTGGTGATAAGTCATTGATATAGGCATGGGGAATTAGGTAGGGGACCAATCCAGAAGATTAGATTTTATTTAAATAAATTAGTTTTTTTTTCTAAAAATGTTCTTGATCCCTAGACACCTTTGATGTGTGTACATACCGTTCACAGTTATTAATTTACCTATGACAGACGTCATTATATCATCATCATCATCAGTCCATACTTGTCCACTGCTGGACATAGGCCTCTCCAATTAGACCCCGAGCAATGATCTTAGAAACGTTGTTGATATCGTCAATATGACAATGCGGGACAATGCGGGGAAATTAAAAAAAAATTTTCATTCCATCATTTTACATTCAGCAAAAAGATATATGGATATAATTTTCTGTTTATTTGCTCACATTCCCGCAATAGTTAAAGTTATTCATATTGAATAGGCTAATAATGTTTCTAAGACCATTGCTCGGAGTCCTTTTACACTCCTGTATGCCAGCCGCGGCTTCTGGATATAACAGTCAAACGGTAAAATAACTATGAACAAACTGTATGTACTCTCACAATTATCATCATCATCATCAGCCCATACCTGTCCACTGCTGGACATAGGCCTCTCCAATTGCACGCCACTGTGATCGGTTAGTAAAAATAGCAATTACTTTCGAGTCACGAATTGAAAAAAAAATTGCTCCTTATTACAAACTAATTATACTGCATGGTGTTTACATGCATTTTTTTTCATTCCTGTGGAAGTTTCGTGATGAAAAATACATAGCCTACTACGTCACCCGGGAATAGTGTATATTTTCAACGGTGAAGGATTTTTTAAAACGGTCCAGTACTTTCGGAGCCTATTCGATGCAAACAAACAATCAAATCTTTTCTCCCTACAATATCTTAATATATACAAATCCAGTGTCATGATGTTTGTTCCCAATGAACTCTTCACCAAGGCTACCGATATTCACAAAAGTTGGCATTTATATGTAATTTCGTCCAATTTGAGACATAGGATAGTTTATGTTTCGTGACATCCACTGCTGGGCACAGGCCACCCTGGAATTTATACTAATTTTATATTCATATTAATAGTTAAAACAGGACAACGTCTGCCGAGTCCACTAGTAGAGATATAGAGGTATATTTCACGCCTGAAAGCCGAATGCTTATTTAATTAATGCTACAATATCCCGAATAAACATTTAATAATATAAAATCAGTGCGCATTTACTTAAATAATAATAATTTCCCATAATTTTTAATACAGCATCACATCATCAAAGTGCCTGTGGTCAAAGATATATTGAGACAATCACTCTCATACATTACACATACAAATGTTGTCATACAGCAGTTAGGGGGGGGGGAGGAAATGTGGGACATTCACTCACACAACAGACTCGTATCTCACTCTGAGTCATATTTGACTCACTCGTCGAGACAGAGGGCAGACGCTACACGATCCTGAGTAAGTACTTTGAAGAAATATTTATGTTGTATGTAGTATTTTTTTTTGTCGGTCACTAGATCAAGGTTATTATATAACTCCTACATGCTAACATAATGTATATTACTCATGCATGTTAAATCCATAAACCATGTGTTGACGGCGTATATAGTATCACCAACCCCTTTTTTTATCGTGGGGAAATCCGTTATTGATACCCCACCGCTAACGGGGACAGCGGCGGTTATGTGGGACTCGCCCCCACTAAAACCCCGCTGCTACTAAACCGCGTTATTCCTAGGGCCCCCGGAACAGCTTAAGCCACTACGTCCAAGTGTGGCCCCAGCCTCACTAGGCCCTCGCGGACCGTCACCGGAATGGGGGCGATCTACGCACCCCCAGCTCACGATGTCGTACGGCGGTAACAGGGTCACCACGCTACCGCCGTCGCCACTCAGTGAAGGGCGCGCGAGTCCCCACCAGAGCGTGCCACAGTCCCTACGCCCTTTCAGTCGCTTTTTACGACAGGGAAGGGAAAACCTCAGTCCTATTCCTATGCCTGGAACTGCTGGGTATCACCAACCCCTGCAGTCCTAGCAAGGGCGTCAAGAAAGACACGACATAGAACAAATACGCGCTGTGATTGGCTGCTATGTCACACATCGTGCGACTCAGCTTGTTTCAACCAATCGCAGTGCCTGTTATATCTTGTCATGTCTTTCTTTAATCGCTTTGCTAGGGGGGCAGCTCAACTATTCCCGTTGTCGTGGTCGCGGCGAGGCGACCGAGGAAACTCCTTAAAGGAGGCCAGTTTCTTCCCGGTTCTTCTGGCCGGTAAAAGAAATTAATTCGGGGACGATTACTTTTGTTTTTAAAGTCATAAATGACGTTCATCAAGCTTTTCTATTGTATATCTGAAGAAAGAAAGAAAAAGAAAGAAAAAATATTTATTCACGCCGCACAAGGCAAAAATAAAAGCATACAAAATGAAAAAAAATATTAATAACAGAATACAAAATGTCATATTTCAATATTATTTAATTGAAGTCATTGAAAAATGGCTTTTATTTCCAAGGCATTAAGGCATGGATGTCAACTATTAGTTCCCTGTCAAGCATTAGTGCCCTTACCTTAATCGTGCATAGCCACTGGGCAAACATGCACAAAAACATTCATTTATTTAGCAGCAGACAGCGCTGTTGGCCCGTCAAAGTCAAAAGTAAAAATTTCTTTATTTCGTCGTTAGGTATGCGAGAAAAATGAAAATTTGCAAATCTATTTTCATAGCGAACATACATATAAAGCGCCCGATCCAAAAATATACCAACGCTTTGGTATTCCCCGTGATGTCGCTGTGAAAGATTATAAATCAATCCAAGAGAAAAAAAAACACAAACAAGCTACGAATTCTCATCCATTGTATACAGAAGATCTTCGAAAGAGGACTGTGTGTCTGGTATTAATACGACAGAGTTTTGCCTGGCAAAATTTATGCACTAAATGACTTGTACTGTACCTGCAGTTAAATTCATAGAATGCAAATTTTAATTTACAAATAAATTACTTATTTATATTGCGAATTGAGAATTCATTTATACGGTGAATTTGTGTTGCTACATTTTTGTTTTTTAGCAATTTCAAAAACTGCTGAACAAATCATTAAAACATGTCCTTCTGATTCATATATATTTACACTTTATTTAAGACAAGCTGTGCCCTTCAAACATTTGTTTTGCCATAGGAAGTCGCCTTTGCACCTCGTATATTGGAGGAACTACAACTTTTAAACGGTCCAGCCGTTCTCGAGTTTTAGCGAGACTAACGAACATCAGTTTCATATAATAGAGATAACAAATAATGTATTAATTTCAACCAAATTTGATTACCATAAAAACGGTTCTAGTAAGTTAATCTTAAAAGATAGACATATACTGCCGCGGACATTTTTTTAGATCCTTACAAGAGGAATAATTCTTTCATACATATATCTTTGCTATCTTGAACCGTTTTCGCAGCGCACGCAACGGAAGCCTGAAGAGGATGAAAAAATTACCCCGTTTTTGTTTACATTTTCCATTATTTCTTCGCTCCTAATAGTTTCAGCGTGATGTTATATGAGACCTAAAGCCTTCCTCGATAAATGGTCTATTCAACACAAAAATAATTTTTCAATTCGAACCAGTAGTTCCTGAGATTAGCGCGTTCAAACAAACAAACAAACAAACTCTTTAGCTTTATAATATTATGGTATAGATTAGATATTCCCACGGGAACTGGATAAAGATACGGGTGAAATAGATAGTAAAGTGTGCGTTGTATAGAGAGCGTCTCGTACATAATTTAGTACGTTCAAAAGACGTACAAAATTCCATCAGTAAGTTTACAATCACTAAACGACCTTTACACGACTCCCTTAAAGTAGACGCCATCGAAAACAACGTTTTACAGCCATTCAAAGTCAAGAAAACAAGTAATCCATTCATTCCCCGGCCAATAGTAACTTTTACTGGGAAGTCCAAACAACGAATGTTATTCTAGTAAGAAACACCAAAATTAGTTACAGTGTTCCTCAAAACTCAAGCGAGCTTTTCGGTTTTAGAATGCCCTTTAGATATTCAGGTCAGTGTATATTGGTTTTGGACGTTCGCTGTACTGCACTACACTTTAGTAATACGAGCTTGAAGTTGATTGTGAAAACATGGGCACCAGACATGAACTTCTACAGAATTTGGTGTCTAAAGGTTAAACGGTTGACTAAAAACTATTATTGTTCAATGATTTCGCCCCAAAAGAATTCCACATTGTTCACAGGAGTAATCACAAGGTAAGTTTAGAATTACAACTAAAATGAATAAATACGTTTTCGGAATACATTCATTGATTACATTACAATAAACATGGTTTTCGTCTAACATCGTTGTTTATTTAACAAGTTAACCCAAATCAATTATAATAAACATCAACACGACCGTTCCCTTAGGCGCTATTTACAAACATTTCAATCCCATTTCAACGTAATGACTTAGTATTTTGCTATCTTTAAATTCACAACCGACTTCACATGTGCCGAGACCTACAGTTGTAAACAGTACTGGCTTAAGCAACCACGTTTCTGATACAAAATATAACGCAAAGCGAGTTACGCTTACGCTGGCAAAGGAATATATTTGATTGACAGGGAATGTCCATGAGAAAAATCTTTTAATGCCTTTAACGAGCTTTGTAATGTCGGAGGCGACCTCACAAACCCAAGACTTTCGTTTGAAGAAACAACATCACACGGGAAAAACGTTTGAGCCGAGATCAAAGTCAGATAGCAAATAGCGAGAGTATCGAACATTCATCGGCGAAGAAGGAAATGACCGCAGAACTATTAATGCGATTAACATCCACTTTATTTTTAGTTACTAACGCATTTAGGTCGAGAAATTTCGATATTAATTTCCAAAGAAAGACGGAAACAGTAATCGTGATGTAGATCAACAAACTTGAGTCCATCGCGCTTAATGGATCATCCGGAGTTATAAACAAGGCATACAAATATACTGCAAGACTTGAATGAACATCCAACCGAAACAGAACATACACGATCAATTAGTCAGTGCCTATAACGGAGGATCAAGTTCACATCATAAATAGATGGGCAAACAAACAAAAAGGCAAGACCAGACCACGCTAATAAATCCAGACAGACAGCAAGACGAAGATGACAAACTGCACGAGATCCAAGCAAAACGACAAAGATAACGACCATTCAACATCTGGCCACCTGCTCCAAAAATATCCGCAGAAATAATCCAAAGTACAACATTTCTTAGAATCGGCCTGCAAAATCAGCATACGCCGAAAACCGCCAAAGAGTTTCTCACACAGCAACGATTGGTCTTTCAATAACGATTCGTTAATGGTTTTAGGATATGTCGCTGCGAAAGAAGGAAGTAGTGGTCAAAACCAAACTAATGATAGTGAAGCTTGGGAAATGAAAGAGCAAAATCTCTTTCGCACAAACTAAGTGCAAATCGTCAATGCTTTGATGTGGATTTAGATTGTTTTGATAGATGATAGGTGGAAGTTTCTGAAGAGTTTTGATGTTAAATAGTGAGGACGTTCCTTCGCGCCAGCGGACTTGCAATATGCTCCACATTTCTCCCGTACAGATAAACATAGACCGGGCTCAACGAACTGAGGCCACAACGGCGTATCGGCCCGCAAGGGACAGCTGTTTGCACATATCTTGAATGTTTGTGCCAATACATCGATGACAAGATTTCACGCATTTCGTAGCATACCTATGAACTGTAACTGTTACACTTACAAAGGGAACTTTGTTCTCTATGCCAAATTCTTGCAGACCCGTCATTTCAAAACGGATTGTGACAAAGTACAATGTGGTGTTTCTTTGAAGCAACTCATGAAAATAGAAGAATGAGGAAATGATCAGTTCAAACATTCCAGAAATACTAGTAGCTTTTCAATAAGCGTAGGCGTGCAACATTTTCATTTCGTTCGTCGTGTTTTATTACTAGTACAATCTCAAAAAGAAAAATGTTCTCAACGAAATTTTCAGTAATTCACAATTATTTTGATCACAAAACATACAACTAGCCTGGGGATTGAGATAGATGGGCTAATCGTGTAGGTCGCGTGGTAATTCCACTATCAAAAGAATTCTAGAAAATCTACCGTGAAATCACTGAGTCAATCACCACTGTTTTCATCAAAGTTAGCGCATTTTATGGTATGCCCACGTGGTGCTTTAACTCACAGTCGTGTCGCGTCGGATCATTGTGGTTTTCTCTTAAATTCTTCAAACAGTACTTACCATTTCATCCTTAACTTCTCAGTCACTATTTTCGTCACATTCTATTATTATTCAACGAATTTTATTACTGTATTATTGGTAGATGACTTTATTGCTTGTTACGACTATTTAATGATTGCAGTTAAAATTGCTACAAACAAGAGGAAGTTTTGGTGCTATTTTGAGCCTTTTCCAAATAGTGTTTAAGAGTGAAAATTGTGTGACGGTTGTAGACGATCGGACTTGTTTCAGCGTCTAATTTATGAACAGCGGTCATTGGTGGAGATGGTTGGGAAAAATCAACACTACTTTATTGATATACTAGCCACTACATCAGCGTTTTTTTTTTCAAGTACAAAATGTCATCAATCTGTTTTAGATGTATTGCGACTTCGACGCGCGCAAGACCGTTGAAATAAGAAATTGCTTCATTGTTATTAATGGAGTCACACACAAATTTGTCTTGAGATAGAGAAAATTTTTAGGTGCATCATTATCAGTTCTCATTTTGTTAACATGTTTTGATTACAGATCACGTGAGTTGCTTAGCCTTTGAATGTCTGCTTGGGATGTTGTTCAATTGTTACAAGTAGTTAGAAAGATTCTCAGATATTGATTTAAAATTAATAATACCTGCCTCTCACTGTAAACAAGAAATATACTAAGCTACATATTAAGCTTATCGTTTATTAATCTTAGAAGCGTGGATACAATACATAGGTACCTTCACAACTGACGTCCATAACCCCTGAGGGGGTGAAATCCACATTTTAGGATATACCTCCAAGGTTTTAAAACTACGCAAAGGATGATGAGGTTTTCTTTAGTAGATGAGAGTAGAGTGATTGTTGAGGAAGGTATATGTATGTAATCCATGCATATAATAGCAGGGAAATACTGTTAATAATGTTATTAGCAAAACAATGTTTTTTTTCTTTTCATATGCACTTGGTCTTTGGCCCAATTGCCATTAGTAAAGTATAAATTCTTCGTGTACAATAATGATGTAAAAAATAGATATAGACCGTGTCATTGTCGCAGACACAGTACACGGGAATAAAAAAAATATCAAATAGGAGTCCTCTCCTTTACTACTCACTCTCACTACATTATTCTTCATCACTAGCACATTATTACACTAATTTCACCACATGAACACAATAATTGCAGCGAAAAATTAATTTGAAAATGAGAAATAAAGAAGCCATTTGTATCTCATCGCTTTCCGCGCAAAACCCCAAAAACAATGTTTACCGGGTCAGATAGTTTACAATATTCAAGAATATGAAGTCTATCCTAAGATATTACGAGTTGAGACAGAGAATGATCTTCTCTGCACTTTCTTGATTTCCTTAAAATATTCCGTATCGTTATGACTAACGTTCGTTTCTTTGTCATTTTGCCATTCCCCCGCCTCGATATTGTCACTGTCATAATTTTAACTCGTTTTACTCAGGGAGGGAGTTTCGAAACCGAGTAATAAATTCAATAAATGAACAACTTTACTTACCCGATGACAAATTGGCGTTATGGTTTTGTTTCCTCTGTGTAGGTATGTACAGTCGGCGGTGAATCTGGTGTAACACACTAACATTGAAACTCAACTAAATTTCATTTGTCATCATCATCATCAGCCCATACTAGTCCACTGCTGGACATAGGGCTCTCTGCCATTCATCAATGAAAACATATTTCGATAGCAAATTAATGGCTATTTCATAGAAATGCTATTCCATACAGGTAATGTTATAAGATAGTGTTTTTGCATTTGAACGAAGATTTTAACACTCGTATCATAATTGCTATTTCTATTTTAGCGAAATCGCCACGCGAATTGTTTTCTAAGTGGAAATGCAAACAAAGACCATATTCGTGTACTCAAGCCTTTTAAACCCAGGCGGCATTATTACAAAACATTAGTTCTAACTTTAGGTCTAACTCGAATAAATCTTCAGATTAAGACAGCGCGAGATAAAGCCAGTGTTAAAGTTAGACTATGTTTATATTTAATCCGAAAGAGATAGTAGGAATGTTGTGTTAATCCACATCACTGGCACATGTTGAATCAGAGCCCTTTTGCGTTATCCAAACCGACTATACTGCGTATAAAATGCAATGCAATGGTCTTAGAAATGTTGTGGAACTCGTCAATATGAACAACGTTTACTATGGCGCAACGTAACACTCGTGCGGTGAAGGACAACACCGTGATGAAACTCACACACCAAAAGGTGTGTGAAACCTATGACGGCAATGGGTTCACCCCCTGTCACGTTGGGTTAAATACGCTTGGTGAACCGTTGACATTTTCTCAGCAAGTGCCTCTGCCTACCCCGATTTGTGGTCAAAAAGCGTGAAGCAAACTTCATTTTTCATTATTTTACTATGGCGAGGCCGACAACGTTTCCAGACCATTGCTCGGGGTCCTTTACATGCAGCACAGGATGAATCCCTAAAATACCCTTTTTAGCTGAGATCAACTTTTTCTGTAGAAAGTAGAGTCCAGTTCAGCAGGTGTCAATGACCTCGGAACGAAAAATAACATCAACCTCTTCAAACCAGCAACCAATACTAGCCCTCCTTTCAGTGGACGTCACGTGGCTGAGGATGGAGATGATGCTCTCCTTCTCTCTCCTCTCTCTCTCTCTCTCTCTCTCTTCCCTTCTTGTGGTGCTTCAACCCTTGAACAGACACAGTGTGAGGTCTCTCAAACCTCATGTCACGATTTTCCAGCGTATCCAGACAAGACACATGTATCATTTTAAAAATATTCACCCCCGTCCTTCAGAAGCACACCTTTACCGCTAGTTCAAGATAGAATGGAAACTGGACTTTATTGTTGATTTCTACGAGCAACATTAATAATTATTCCACATGCGTACACTAATAAAGTATGCAAAAGGAGATCGGTCTTGTATTCTTGTGATTCCTCAATCAAACGCCGACATCCTGGCAATCTTAGTGGCTGTTATATAGCCAAAAACGGAGATCCGCCGCGACATTGTAATGCGTCCATGACACATGTGTCAATCAATTAATCACGCTATGAACTGAACAATAAATCAGCGTGTCAATCAATCAGACGGTATATGAACTTGTTTGAGACATAAGCCTCCTTGTGCAAATAAGGCGACGGTATTAGGATAATTTTAACCTTAAAATATATGCGAGATAATTTTACAGCATTATTGATGTCTCACAGCGTCTGTGGTCCAGTTGGTCGGATACTTGACTTGTAACCGGGAGGTCCGGGTTCGAATCCGGCTACTGGACGTGTACCAATGGGACTCTTTTTCAGAGCCTATGTACGCAACGCAACGCTCGTACGGTGAAGGACAACATCGTGATGAAACCCGCACACCACAAGGTGTGTGAACCCTATAACGGCTATGGGCTCACCCCCTGTCACGTTGCCCCTGAAACCGACAAATGTTCATCATCAGCCACATAACGTCCACTGCTGGACGAGGGCCTCCCCCAATGAGATCCGTCATTTGGGGGTGAAATGCCAGTAATCGCCACGCTTGGCAGGCGGGTTGGCGATCGCAGTGGTGTTGTGGTTTAACTCACAGAGAGCGCTGCTTCCCGTCCTCTGGAGAGCTTCCTCGGTCGTCTCTTACGACCCCCATGACGGGAAAAGTTGGGCTGGGGTGGTGACACATGTATTCTATTCGCCGTCACCACACGGCTACACTGTTCATTACACTGTATCTCTGACAATTCTTAATTTTCGAAACACGGATATGAAAAACAGTCCACTTCTTTTATTTATTCACCCACTGAGGTAACAGTACGATCGCATTAGTAAACCACCTATCTCTTCCCAGTCGGTTAAGCGAAGAGTATGTAATAACTAGCTGTACCGCGCGGTGTTACTCACATTTTTTCGTTCCCGTGGTTAGGGGTGGCAGCTAAAAATCTTCTTGATCCCTAGACACTTTTGATGTATATATTTGCAATATCCACAGAGATAACGTCCGATAACATGGCCGGCACGCATTGGTGAAGGCCTATCGCTGCACCGCGCATTTGAGGAGGCCCTTGTCCAGCAGTGGATGTCAGTGGGCCGAAATGATGATCGTGCACACTTTTTTCTGTCTTAAATGATAGTGGCCATTATTTAAACAGGACTATTCTGTATAAACAAGAGCGATAGGGCTCTTCGAAGTTCAATAATCAATATTGTATCGATATTTTTTTTTCCACTTAAGCCGTTTTTATCTAATATTTACAAATATTATCGCGTGAATGAATAACAAATGTTTACTTGTACGTTACAAATAAATTCACTCGTGCATATAGTTTTCAATACACACTTCACGCCTTTTAATCCCAAAGCGGGGTAGGCAGAGGCACTTGCTAAGCAAATGCCCACAGTTCACCAAGCGTATTTAACCCAACGTGACAGGTGGGGAATCGGAAATGGCTCTACGTATGAATAAAGTTATATATTTGCACAGTAAATATATAGAAAAAATTGAATCTAAAAAAAATTCAATTCAAAATCTATAATTTTTTGTAATTGCAACATCCTTCGCAGCGTTTAATCCCTATTGATTCAAACGAGAAGTCCATTTAATGTTTAGCATTGACCGATGCACTTTTATCATGCCGTCTCAATTGGCCCGTAATAGAATGAGAGAGACAAACAAATCGGGAGACATCCTCTCGTTATTAGACCGGGACATATTCTCCTGGACAAGTTAAAGTTTGATCTGTTATAGTACGTTTTTTTTTTCAATGTAAGTTTAGCTCTCGCTTGCATACTCTTTGGTAGGGTTTTAGCAACATATATACAGGCATTAACCCGATGCCATATTATACTGGTCATAAATATAATTGTCTATGCATCCGGCCGGTTAATGAGTACCAAATGAAGGAGGGGTTGGCATTTGTGTCTACCAATCAATTTGCTGCCGTGAAGCAATAACGTTTTCCGTTCAGGAATTTTATTTCAGTTGTATAATTTGTTCCGTAGAGCGATTGCCGGTGACACGTGACCGTGGTTGACGTATTCGTAGATATGTCACGAGGAATAAAAGGGGTTAAGTGTTTTTGACAGATCATTGAGAAATAGAATAGCCCCATTTCCTCATCATCATCATTATCAGCCACAAGACGTCCACTGCTGGACGAGGCATGTTTTCCATTATCATTTGTGGGGAAATGCCAATAATCGCCACGCTTGGCAGGCGGGTTGGCGATCGCAATGGTGTTGTGGTTTAACTCACAGAGAGCGCTGCTGCCCGTCCTCTGGAGAGTTCTCTCGGTCGCCTCTTACGACCCCTAAGACGGGAAAAGTTGGGCTGCGGTGGTGACACATTTATTCTATTCGCCGTCACCACACGGTCCCATTTCGTAAATATAATAAAGGTAGGTAGAGATTAATTAACACGAAGCCTTTAGATCGTCGTCATCGTCAGCCTAAGAGCTCAAAGAGCGTCTGTGGTCCAGTTGGTCGGACCCTTGACTTGTAACCGGGAGGTCCCGGGTTCGAGTCCGGCTACTGGACGTGTACCAAATGGGACTCTTTTTCAGAGCCTATGTACGCAACGCAACGCTCGCACGGTGAAGGACAACATCGTGATGAAACCCGCACACCACAAGGTGGTGTGTTAACCCTATAACGGCGATGGGCTCACCCCCTGTCACGTTGGGTTAAATACGCTTGGTGAACCGTGGGTACTTGCTTTAGCAAATGCCTCTGCCTACCCCTCTTTGGGATTAAAGGCGTGAAGTGTATTATTTATTATTCATCGTCAGCCTATCTTCGTCCACTGCTGGACACAGGTCATCTTTTTCGGCTTCCAGCTTCTGGCAGCGATCTTGCGTTAATCATCAGTCCACCTTGCCTGAGGGCGTGCTGTACTTTGTATTTCTCCGTTTGTCGACGTTGTATCCGCTCGAGAACTCGTTTACTCCAACGGTCGTCGGTTCTACGGCTACTATGGCCGGTCCATTGCCACTTCAGCTTGCTAATGCGATGAGCTATCTCGGCGAATTTGGTTCTCTATAGGATCGGCTAGATACGCCAGATATTATGTTATGTGTTAATATTTTAATGTTAAGTTGATGTTCGTTTTAAGTCTATAATACATACATCAAAAGTGTTTAGGGATCAAGAACATTTTTAGCTCCAAAACTAATATATTTCCATAAATTATTATAAGTTTTTTTTTGTGATTCTGATTCAAGTAGGTACAGTATTTAATTTATTGTTCTTGAATATCGTATGTTATGCGTACATACCTAAGTAAAGTTTTATGTTTTAACTTATCTTTTGAAGGACGGGGTATGTCAGGACCGTGACAAATGGAGATCTGTAGTCTCTGCCTACCCCTCTGGGAGACAGGCGTGAAGTGTATGTATGTATGTATGTTATCTTTTGAAGCATGGTTGGATTGTATTCTTACAGACAGTATACAACAATTTTGCACAGAAAAAACGGCATTAGAATTAATCGCAAAAAGTGTATATTTTAAGCATTTCCTGTCGATTGGAATTCAAAAGACCCATCGTTGTTGGCTGAGGAGCGCCATTTCCGTTTTGCCAAAAATAATCGGCCAATTGGTATTCTCTAAGCAAAATCGATAAACAATTTAAATTCTCTATATCATGTTGAGATTTCGTTAAAGAGCCATTGTGATAATGTCGGAATACGTAATTGTATTCAAATATAAACACTTCTGATTTACACTACCATTTCCGTATAGTACAATATAAACTTGAAATTACATGTGAGAATCCTAAAGAAGTTTATCTGCAACTAAAACCTATTTAAATAAATACGTTTTCTTTAAAAAAAAGTCAACACACTGGCTGGCAAAAATACTTTTGTAAAAAAAAAAAACAAACTTACCCAAATTGATAACTTTGGCCGAAACGCTCACAGTCCACGCTAGTAGAACGACCGTGACAACAATTGACATTTGGCGCCAAGAAATGGCGGGAGTGCATGTATGCCTCATGTTTCACGAGGATGTTCAACTGCTTTTATCCGGATCCATTAGTCCTGAAACAAAGAAGAGGGATATAAAATTACTGAGTTTACTTGTAATGCGGTGCATTTGCCGAAGACACCGAGCATCTCTCACGTTGGACAGTTTCTCGAAAGAAAAAAACATTCAACATTTTAGCGAAGACGCGATAACAGTAATGTTGGATTAAAAGGCTTTTAGACTGGCCGGTGAAATTAAAAAAAAAACATCCGTTGATGTAAGAAAACTCAATGTTGACAAACACCGAGAAAAATATGGACGAGGCAACCTTTTTGGTGGCGCCAAATTATACAGATCTTGGTCTAGGTTATTTAAAAAAAAAGTTACGTCAGTATTACAGTGACGTTTATTTTTTTTTTATTTCACCTCATCCTTCATTGCCAAGTGTACGCTACACCGCGGCGCTCACGTTTTGGCACTTAACCGTTTTAGGGTTAAATAGAGAGCACATCTGTTTTACAAACCGAAATAGATCTTCAAGTAATAAAACCCCAATAATATGTAGCTCTTGTAGGTAAGTGCAAAGCAGTAACACGTGAAATACAGGGTGCGTGAAAACTAATAAATGTCAAAATCCATCGCTGGACCATAGAAGAACATTATAGGTGCATCATCGAAAACTGTATTCCGACTCTTATGTTTACACACTTAAAGCCCAATGTCCCTTAGCCATTCGAGCTCGGTAGTAAAAAAGTGGGTTTGTTTTAGCGACAAAATCGTTTCGAGGCAATTTTTAATGCGTTTTCAACAGTCACCAGTGTCTTTATAGGACACGAAAATATATTTTTACCTTGTGCAGTAATAAAAACCCCGGGGCCGACCGCACAGTTCGTTGCCACGCCGGTATAAATTTAAACATTAATATAAACAAGCTTATAATATAACTCGGTGTTTTTACTCAGTGATTTAAGTACCTATGGATGGCCCTCTCTCTGATAGTGAAGGCAGAATACCAGTTCATGTCACAGGACACTGTGACAACATGCCAAAAGCTCATTTTCGTGAACAATTCTTTATTTTACATTATTTTATTGTTAACTAGTGGACTCGACAGTCCTGTCTTAACTATTAATACGTATAAATATATAACATTAGTATAACCTCCAGGCTGGCCTGTGCCCAGCAGTGGATGTCACGAAATATAAACTATCCTATCTCTCAAAATGGACATTTTAAATGTAATGTTAAAAGTATTAAAAAAAACTGAAGATCTATCATATTTCTATTAGAAAAAACTGATCAAGAACATTTTTAGCTCTAAAAAAATCTAATTTATTTAAATCAAATCTAATCTTCTGGATTGATCTCCTACCTAATTCCCCATGTCTGTATCAATGACTTATCACCACATTTTGAATAAATTATGAATGAATTCAGTTTTTTTTAATATATTCTTGATTGCAATCTTCTAAAATGTATTTGATCCCTAGACACTTTTGATGTGTGTACGCAGATACTCTACTTCACAAAATAAAATTTACCATACAACTTCAAACAATATTATGATCGTTTGTTTTTTTTTTATCATATGTCCCACATACTTTCATATCAATATATCATTCCCTGTTGAAAGGTTATTTGAGGTTACAATTTATATATGGATACAGGGGCCATTAGAGGGTTGATCGCCTTTTTATTTCATTGTAACCCTTTTAGATAATTATCTTAAAATAATCACCGGGGAAGCGTATCACCGGTACATTTTCAGTGTTATGAGCATAATTGTGTTGACAGACTCGATTTAGTTATACTTTCATTCAATTCCGTTCAAAAATTCAATTGACGGCCGGCATGGACTAGTGGTCAGGACATCTGCCTCTAGGACGACGGTCGCGGGTTCGATTCCCGCCATTGACATAATGCTTCAGTAATGAGCTGAGGCATTTATCTATGTATGTATTTAAAAGTATTTATGTAAGTGTATCAGTCTCTGGCATCCATAGTACAGGGTATCCTAGTTTGGGGTCAGGTGACCGTATGTAAAAATGTCCGTGGCATATTTATTTATTTCGCTCAGTGGTATTTGCGTGAATGTGTAACAATAATACAAACTTTCGCGTTTATATTATTACTAGGTCTATGTCCAGCAGTGGACAAATATGGGCTGATGATGATGATTATTACTACTAGGACGCCAGAAAGAACTGTAAGTATTATGCTCTTTGTAAAAATTTAAGCGCAGAAACGGGAAATCGTTATGAAGTTGAACTGCAAAATAATCTGTATAAAAAATTACCTACAGTGACATAGAAAACTAAAGATCTTTAAAATAAATCTTATATATAAAAATGAATTGCTGTTCGTTAGTCTCGCTAAAACTAGAGAACGACTGGACGGATTTGGCTATTTTTGGTCTTGAATTATTCGCGGAAGTCCAGGGAAGGTTTAAAAGTAATTTAATTAAAAAAAAAATATTTGCCGAGACAGCTAGTTTAAAATAAATTTCCTATCTCCCATAAACAATAGTAAGAGTACCTAGGTATCTCTCTAAACTACATGTTTCCTGGAAAAAGTCTTTTTATTGTTATGACTCGCTCTTCATTACCTAAGACATATTAATAACTCCACTGCCACTTTATAAAGAACAACGATAAGCCCTAATCTAAATAATCTTTAATGGACGTGTTACTTGTTAATACTATTGCACCTATTTTACAGACCATAGACATTTCATCCTCGATGACCTTTTTGGTAACGATCAAACGCACATATTTACTGAAAATGTGACTTTATATGTGCTTAATTTTCTACGTTGCCAGAGACCAATGAAAATGAACTATCAAGTAAACAGATCAATAATTACTTGAGCTATAAATCCAAAGAAAGTTCATACAAATTTAGACCATATAACGCTAGTTTTACAAACGAATGTTGTCTTGTTTTGTACTTACAATTAGACGCGGGGCGTGCCGCGATGCCAGATGGCTGAGGCGGCGGTTTTTATGATTTTTTATTTCGTTTTTTTTTCATATAAATTGATAAACAAACCGGGAATCTTTGTACGACGGATTATACAGCGTGATACTTTATTTTAAAAGATGTTCAAATGATTTCATGGTTTGGAGATTTTTGGGTTTATTATCAGTAGTTCCTTTATCAGTACCTTTTTCGAACAAAAATGGGTAAATTCTTCTTCAGAAAGGAACTTTTAAAGGAAGTACTGGGAAGAAACGGACTCTTAAACTTTATAAACATTATTTTGTGTACCTGGTAAATTGACATTTACTGTCAATTAATATAATTTATTGATATTCATAATTTTTAGAATAAATAAAAATATCTTGTAGTTCCTATTCTTTAAACCGCAAAGCTTCCAAAGATATACTATAAACGTTAGATTCCTAAATCAATAGCGTACGAACAAAAATAACAATAGAACAACGATCAATGGCGTATATACAAAAAGGACAACTTAAACTGTACAGAATTCCGTCCACATCCCAAACTTCAACATCAAACCTTCAATATGCTAAATAGAGTTTACTTTACAATGGAATCGAAAACGAATTACGCGCTAAAAACAAATCGCGAATAAATCCGCCCCAAACAATCCGTTTTTAGATGCGATTGTGTTGTGCAGCTACCCGTCGACGGAGTTTTAAAACATCCTGTGTAGCGCTGCGCGGGCGCACGTGCTGCGTAAACTTCCGGCGCGCACCTCGCGGCGGACAGCCAATCAGGGGTTACCTTGTGCGCCTGCACGAAGGTACAGAGGATTCTGTTCATGAAACCGACGGTTAAAGGGTAAAGGGGTGAAGTTTAGTATAAGTTTTCAGTTACTTACCGACTAATTTGAATATGTTGGCGGGTTAGGATTAATGATTAGTGTATTTGAGGAATTTCTGTTGAAAATGCCATGTTTGAACTAAATTTTAGTTTATTAATTTAGAAAAAAAAGTTATATTGCGACTTTGATAGAAGATTTTTTGTTCTATGCTTTAAGTAGGTAAAGTGAGATAAAATTCAAGTTAGATAACACAGAAAATTATGATCGATTTTGTCACTTTCTTTTGTATAAATCAGCTACATATTTGATGATCACTCCTCTTAAAAAATCAGGAAAGGAGTGATGCTGAAACCTACTTTTCTACATTTTTGTAGCTGTGATGACACCTAAAGTGCGAATTGTAGTTTCTGTAGGTACAATTGTAATGGCTCTTATAGGAAAATAGCCGCCATACGGGAAATAGGCAGCAGCCGTGGTTACCTTATCCCTAATCGCTTTATTTATCCTCTGAAATTAATCAAAATACTTATTCAAAACAAAGCGACTGGCTCCCTTCAGGTTTTTATTGACAACAACTGTTGTTACCTGCTCTGACATTTATAATTTTTTTTTTAATCCGTCTATAATTGACGAAAATATCGCTGAACATACATAAAAAAATTGTATACATACAGACGAATTGTGAACTTCTTCCTCCTCCTTAAAAAAAAGGTTAAAAAGGAATAAAACATACAAATGAGCTCCAAACGCTACATTGATGTTTTTATTAGAGTAAAATGTATAATCTATATATATAAAAATGAATTGATGTTTGTTAGTCTCGCTAAAACTCGAGAACGGCTGGACCGATTTCGCTAATTTTGGTCTTGAATTGTACGTGGAATCCAGGGAAGGTTTAAAAGGTGTATTTCTTCCAATACACGAAGTACAAAGGCGACTTCCTATGGCAAAACAAATGTTTGCCGGGACAGCTAGTTAAGTAAATATAAGCAGACTTCTATTGTGAAATGTTATTTTGAACTACTTTTATTGCAATTTCACAAGAATGTTTGAAAGAGTTTAGCGCGGGAAGCGATGAGATGCAAATGGCTTCTTTATTTCAAATTTTCAAAATTAGTTCTTCTCTGCAATATTTGTGTTAATGTGGTGGAATTAGGGTAATAATGTGCTGGTGATGAAAAATAATGTAGCGAGAGTGAGAAGTAAAGGAGAGGACTCCTATTTGATCAATTTGTTATTCCCGTGTAATGTTCCACGCAGCATTGAAATGTGATGGTCCACCCTCACGTTTTAATGAGATTTTGACATGACTTTGACGATTGACGACTTTATCGATAGACTGTGACAATGACACCGACTATATATTTTCATTTTTAAATATTATTGTACACAAAGAGTTAATGGCAAATGGACCAAAGCCCGAGTCCACATGAAAAAGAAAAAAATAAAAATAAAAGTAAACATTACTTATTTTTACGCTCCCTTAAAAAAGTTAAATAAATGTTCGTTATAAACGAACACGTACCTATTCATAATAAGAATAAATATTTCATTACAAGAACTGTTCATTTTAACTTTACTTATACTTGAACTATTTTTGTCTTCAGGTAAACCCCCTAGTAAACGTCAACAGACAGTTTCAAGAATTATATTTATTATTCTGAAAATATTTCGAATCAGGTAATTTTTTTATTGTTAACTTTATTCGCTCGCTTATGAAATAAATACATTTAACGAGATATTTAAGATTATTTATGTACAACACAATTTATAATATATTATTTAAGTATATCAATATCTGACACCCATAGTACAGGGAATCCTAGTTTTGTTAGAAGTATGAATGCATAGCAGGGATTCTACACTGTGATTGTTTTTCAGTGTAACCTAACTAACTGTTTAACTATTCGTAACTGTAATTATGAGTCCCTTCTTCCTCCCATTATTCTCGATTACGCGCCGTTTTTACGTTCCCACATTTTAACCCATCATTTTGTTGGAAGTGTCTATTGAACGCTGCATTCCGCGGCTTTGTTTCTATGCCAGATGTGGCACGCTTTCAGTAAATCTGTGTTTGTATAGAAACCGATTTACATTGGACTACCTCTTCATTTACTTTACATAACTGGTAGAGATCAGTAAATATTTGTGTACGAAAAAAACTGTTTTTTAACGCGACAAGTCAATGGAAACAATAGTAAAGTTGTACGTTGGACTTTTGTGTACTAGTTTTTCTTATGGAATCTGGCTCAGACTAAAACGATTGTATTGAAATAACACATTGGGGTGTATTGTTGTTGAGTAATTGTGACTTCGTTGAGGTAATTTTTATTATCTAGTGAACTAAAGAAATGATGTGTCAACTTTTGTTAACTATCTGTTTCATTTGGCTTGTTTGGAATTTCACAGAGGACATCTTTTTTAATTTCCGATGATGTTTCTATTAATCTTCGATACCCTTGCTGTTTGTACCTTAGGACTAATTGTTAGAATGCCTATTCTATTGTTCCTTATTGGCTGTCTCAAATTAAAAAAAAGGTTTTTTTATGTATACTGCGTGTAAAAGAACCCCGAGCGATGGTCTTAGAAACATTGTTGGGCTCGTCAATACGAACAACTTTACTAAGGCTACAATGCGGGAAAAATTAAAAAAATAGAAGAATCAGAAAATTAAATTTACGTCTTTAAGGGCAAAGCTACTCTATAGTAGCTTCAAAGAAGTAAAAAACAAATCATATGTATGCATTTCAATGGAGCGCATTGTATATATGGGTGGGAATATCCCTGAAAAAAGTAACTTCAAACATATGCACAGAAATCTCACATAATATCAGAAAATAATAAACTAAACGTTTAGTAGGCGTCTGTGACTGTACTGGTACAATTAGTAGACCAAAAAGACCCCTTTCACGGTAAGTAAAGTGTTACTTTGAAGACGCATTGCGAGGTTATATATAAAATCTCCATTACTGCACTGAAAGGGTTGCTGGAATATTGTTTTTAAATAAATCTATTTCTGTAACCCATCGAAGGCTAAAGCTGCTTCGATTATGTAGGTACGGAGAGCTTTGGTACTCGAGCTTTTAAGCTCTGGGAGCTTAAGGCGACCGCCACTTTACAATCGACAAAAAAATAATCAAGATTTCTATTATGGAAGTTTAAAAAAAGACTTCTGTTATTAGGAATTGTGCACCACATAAAATTTACTAATATTTAAAACCACTAATATTTTTTTATTATACACACATGAAAAGTGTCTAGGGATCAAGAACATTTTTAGGTCTATAAAAAATCTAATTTATTTAAATCATATCTAATCTTTTGGTTTGGTCTCCTACCTAATTTCCCATGCCTGTATCTTTGACTTATCACCACATTTTGAATGAATTATGAATGAATTCGGTTTTTGTAAAATATATTCTTTATTGCAATCTTCTAAAATGTACTTGATACCTAGACACTTTTGATTTTATTTAACTAGCTGACCCGACAAACGTTGTTTTACCAATACACATTATTAACAATGTTTTTCTACTATTATATGCAATGTATTATACACATAAACCTTCCTCAAGAATCAATCTATCTATTAAAGAAAACCGCATCAAAATCCGTTGCATATTTTAAAAGATAT
The DNA here is from genome assembly GCA_012932125.1 of Conopomorpha cramerella. Taxonomy (NCBI): domain Eukaryota; kingdom Metazoa; phylum Arthropoda; class Insecta; order Lepidoptera; family Gracillariidae; genus Conopomorpha; species Conopomorpha cramerella. The sequence goes on from SJJU01003500.1 coordinate 24,041, forward strand.
AAGCATACTTACATAGGGACAGACATCAGGAGATGACTTTGTTTTATACTACACTAGTGGACGCCCCGCGATTTCATTCGCGCAATTTCAGTAATTTATGCAAAATACAACATCCACTATATACCATCGCGTCCCACAGGATCGGGGTAAAAAGTATCCGTCTCCCGGTGCTAAGCTACCTCCCCACCAATTTTGAACCAAATCGGTTCAGCCGTTCTTGAGTTATAAATAGTGTAACTAACACGACTTTCTTTTACATAATATGTATAGATATGTACTATAATTTCCCGATGTTTCGTGGTTGACACTGCTCCACTAAACATCATTGTGGCAACGCTGTTATTTTGTGACAATAAAAAATTTAAGCTCTAAATGTTAAGCTTACGTCTTCTCTTTTATGAACGTCAGAAAGCAAGTTAAAAGTTACACTTGGTAATCTTACTATACATATTTCTACCAGCAAGTCAGCTAAATCTGTAAGACATGGCGGTCCTTTTCAATCTCTCCGCAGCCTTTAATCATTTGGAAGTTTCGATACACGTCTCCTAATAACAAACCGTCGAGAATCGCAACCCTTTTACGAGCGTGTTTCTATAATTACAGTTTGCAGTGCAGACTATTTCTGTGTAGTATGTGTTTGTATTACACAAAAACGGACAAACTCTGCTAAACAATGTAAACTATAACATGAGCCACGGCACTGTACATTTGCAAAAGGAATCACGGTTCAACGTTTATTAAAATATTTGCAGCCAAAAAGCTGAGCTGTCTGGTTCGAATACACCGTACGATGGTTTGGTTCATGCGATCAGTACACACACACAAATAAAATAGCTATATAATATAACTTCATGCCTCGTTTACTTTATGGCAAGTAGCGCGGCCGTCACTCATAATTGGACAGTGGGTGAGATTGTATATTTTGTTTTGAAACGGTGGCGAAATATTTAATACTACGAGTAAGTATTTTAAAATTTGTGACAAACACAATTAGTTATTTGGAATGGAAAAAAAATATGTTTTTCGCCAACATACGTAACAGATAGTCCTTGACCGTGAACACGAACATCTCAATGTTTATCATAAGATAGGCTGAAAGATGGCTGGCAGGAGTTGGATGCGAGAAGCCGAAAACAAATTACAGTAGCGTGCAATGGGAGAGGTTTATATCCAGCAAAGAACGAATATGGGCTGATTATGATGTGAGTAAATCCTTACTAATATTATAAATCGGAAAGTGAGTTTGTTTGTTTGTTTGTTCCGCATTCACGCCGTAACTACTGAACCGATTACTTTGACATTTTGCATACGTAAAGTTAGAAGTCCGGATAAAATAATAGGGTACTTTTTATCCCGGAAAAATTGCTATTCCCGAGGGAAACTAAGATTTTTCCGTAGGAATGATAAGTTTTCTTATAGTTATCCTATACCGCAATATAACCGAAGTCCACGCGGGCGAAGCCGCGGGCGTAGTATAATAATAAACTTAAGTAACTTATCACATGTATAGGAGGACAAATGTAGGTAAGAATGAAGCAATATGGAAGGTTCGTTCTTTGGATATATTTAACGATAACGTAATTAGTTTTAAAAAGAAAAGTATGAACTATTTACTATATGTTCCCTTACTTTTTTGTTGTTATTATTTTTTTTATATTTCAGATGTTATATTGTTAATGATGTATAATTGTTTTAAGTAGGT
>SJJU01003501.1:0-45936 GCA_012932125.1 Conopomorpha cramerella
GCTCTCTGTGAGTTAAACTCCAACCCGCCTCCACGCGAGGCGAGTATCGGCTTCCACCCAAATGATCATGGCAATGATTGGGAGAGGCCCTCATCCAGCAGTGGGGGTCATGTGGTTGATGATGATGGTTTATTTCATAATTTTAGAAATGAAACCAATGGATAAAAAAATATAATTGAAATTATCAAACAACCTACGCCATCCATTTATACTCACCCTTCATTATCTATATGAACAAAAATGGATCCATTTTGGAGTGCTCATCAGACTCTCTAATCTCAGAGCAAAGTTCAAATTGTTCTTTTTTTCTATATTTAAAAGCAATGCCTACAATGAGTACCCACTAAAAAGCAATTTTGTTAAAATTTTCTTGTAGGACAAGAGGAAATAAAATGTTATTATCTAAATGGGCCTTTACACGCGCACACACTCGTAGGTACAGGAAATATATAAAAATAGCACTCCCATTGATTATTCATAGAGCGTAGCTTTAAAGTTAATCGATAAATGTTAACGTTTTATGCATTCAAGAGCTTAGCAACTGGAACATCATACATCCTACTGATATTATAAACTGTTTGGATGCGTTACTTTTATACAACCTGAAATATTCGAAGCGAGATAGAATCCATTTTTGATATTAAAGCAGGCAAGTATATTCTGAAAAAAAGGTTTGGTTTGAAATTTCCGATGAATATTGGACACCCTACAATATTGTACCTGACACCGAAAATATTTTTCGATTTCTACGGGGGTTCTTAGTCTGCCACCACCTTCGCTTCCATGTCAAGATTTAGACTTTATAAAAAAAAAATACATACATTTAGATCTGTAATCCCTAATGGGTTGGACGTTGACTTTGGAGACATGTTATTTAGGTAATTTTAGCCGGAAAGTTGGGTTTAGAAGGACAAGTATCGGTAATATGTGGTGAGCCCTGGGTAATTAGGTATTTTTTTACGCCGTACACAATCATCCAGTGTATGTATTTATTATAAATCCAATAATTACAAGTACCTACTCACTATTCGGCGTTGGAAAGTTAGGTACGTATACAACATGTGTAGAAATAAAATAAATTTTAAAGAAAAAAGAACCGACTTTTACCCGTACTAGTTGCCCAAACGTGCTTCAAACTTCACCTCTCCCGTTCCACGTCAAGAATGCATCTAACAAAATATTAATTGTCATTCAACATTTCCATAATTGTTCGTTCTCAAAGTTCACATTTGTATGCACGCAGAAATTCATTTTTTTAAAGTTCCCTTCGAATTATGGGGTTTCCCATCATCGTACCCTCATTTCCTTTTCATATGACCTTGGAAATATCTTCTTTCTAACAAAAATAGATCATAAAAATCGGAACAATAAACAACGGAGCTATCCGCGAATAAACATAAAAAAGCATATATCGTATATATATACGATACGATATGTCGAACTGAAAAAGACTCCTTTTGGGAGTCGCGTAATAAACAACAAAAATGAAAATATTTAAATACAATTTTTTAAACTTCTGGAGGTTGTACTTGCTTTCAATTAATTTCGCTCGCATTTTACGCTCCTTCAGTATGAGAAACATGTTGAGTTGTTTGAATTAAAGTTGTGACAGGCTCAGATACAGAATACAACGAAAAAATATTTGAAATATTCTGTCAGAGTAACGATATTTTAACCTTTCAACAACCACCCGTTTAATTAAAGGCTTAAATGGAGGTTCAAAGATTGTAATTGAATTCGTAGGCGTACACAATTTTCTAATATAAGTGGCATGGTACAATCCGTCTATGATTTATAGACACTCCACTGATATTTTATGATAATGCTTCGTCTCTTTCTAACTCAACGATTTCGGTTTGTCCGAAAGTGAAATGTTTATACGTTTCACAACTGTGTCTTGGTGAACGTTTGAACACTGATTGAATATAACTTTGTTTCAAAAAGTTCTTCGAGAGAGGCTTCTGAGATGGAATAGAATATTCCATAAGTTTTAACTCAATAAATAGTATAAAATAAAGTTGACTTCCGTTGCCTGTCAATATGGGTATGCTTAGATCTTTAAAACTACGCAACAGATTTTTTCGGTTTTCTTTAATAGATGGCGTTTTTCGAGGAAGGTTTATCGGTATAATACATGCACATAATATCCGAAAACACTGTTTATAATGTTTATTTGCAAAACAACGTTTGACGGTTCAGCTAGTTTAATAAACTTGTAAATGTTTATGGAGGAGCTCGTAGGACCGATGGCCGTCGGGGCCGTTTGAAGTCTTAGAGTGGCAGCCACGAATTGGAAAGCTTAGCTTGTGTAGATCTTCATCAAGGTAGTTCGACCATCTGGTTAAGACGGACAGCCCGCTTTGGCGGAGAAGGACACAAGACCGATCATTGTTACGCGCTTTTTGGAAGGCTTCTGTCCTGCTGTGGACGTCAGTGACATGATCGTATAAATTAGATGAGGCATTTTTTACTAATTTATGGAATTTTATCAACATTTGCCCGTGATCGTCATATTAATGTCCAATCGCCTTTAAGATAAAAGACATAGCAATGAGTGTTGAAGGCAAAATTATTGCTTCAGGGCATACCAAGAAATCAGACAAGACCAATGTGTAACATAAGAAAACAGATTCACCATAGCGACAAAGTTTTTTTTAATGCTCAGTGAACAATCGTTTGACTACCATCCTGCCCGATGTTAAGCAGAGTGGTGGTCTACGATGGAGGACACTTGTTCATTAGGTACGTACAGTCGGCCAAGAATCTGCTCTACCACCCTAAGGTTGAAACTCATATGCATGTCATTAAACATTAAGGTCCATTGTTCACTTGTCACAATATACCAACTCTACCTTATTGATGTTTTAGTGACACAGGAAGTGTCATCGAAACTGATAGACCATTTTCTTGGCCGACCGTACATTCGCGGACATTGTAATAAATGTTCGTACATGTACAAGGGCGCGATATAATGCAAAGATAAGCTCTCGAGCTTACCTTTGTTTTTTGCTCGTCGTTTCGACACAGTTACACGTTCCGGTGAAGGGTAAGAATTCACTTTGGCATCCGGTGGTTTCTGTGTCACAGGCTGAATAGGAATTCTGTCATTACGGAAATTCTCTTTCGGAACTTTTGATATTTCGTTTTTAGTGTTGGTGTTACTAATAACAAGAATGTTGTACCTACTCGTGCAATGTAAACCTACTTAAAGCCTTATTTTTCACTAGCTGACCCGGCTGATCGTTGACGTTGTTTTGCCAATATGTATTATTAATAGTGTTTCCCTAATATTACTCATGCATTAAATCATTATCACCCTATTTTCGTCTACTGATATTACACACATCAAATGTTTCTAGGGATCAAGTACATTTTAGAAGATTGCAATCAAGAATATATTACAAAAACTGAATTCATTCATAATTTATTCAAAATGTGGTGATAAGTCATTGATACAGGCATGGGTACCTAATTAGGTAGGAGACCAATCCAGAAGATTATATTTAATTTAAATAAATTAGATTTTTTTAGAGCTAAAAATGTTCTTCATCCCTAGACGCTTTTGATGTGTGTATATGTATAAAATTCCACTCCCCTTTTTACTCCCTTACGACGACGATTTAAAAAAAAAAACCTTTCGTATCTCCCGCAAACATCAGAAAAGGAACCTTTCTGCAAAATTTCAGCTTTCTAGAGCCAAGGGCATTGATGAGTAAGTGATGTATGAATAAATCAGTCAGGACTTTGAATTTAACTTTGTTGTTAAGTTTCTTTGCTATTCTGTTAGTTTTTTTTTAATTACACGATTTTTGTGATTAATAATTCTCTACATCCCAATTTAGGCATAGATAATAAAATAAATAAATAATAAATAAATCTAAAGTATAATCAAGAAAGGCAGTTATGCTTATCCAATTGAACATACCTACAGAAATCCGTCTCCAAAAGAATCTTCGAAAAGAAATACACTCACCACCATGAGGTTCCACATCTTGGCCGCTTCAGCGACTGTGGTGCACACGGTGGAGCATCCAGCAATCAGCAACAGTTTCTGCGGCGGGTTGTACAGCAAATTGTACATCACGCTAGCGCCCAGGCCGGGATCACACTGAGGAAGACAAACAACAAATTAAATTAAACAATAAAGAAAAAAATATCGATTTTTACCAATAAAATTTGGAATGTTTGTAGTTTACTCATGGTTGCCATTTGCGGAACTGAACCAACTTAAACGAGATCAAACGGGAAACATTAGCTTAAAAAAACATCGATTAGGATGTTCACCCACTCAAAAGCAAATGGTAAAAGGTAACAAATTATATAAAAAATACCGTCGAATTAAGAACCTACTTCTTTTGTGAGGTAGGTTAAAAATTGAAGAACACGAGCTTTAATCAGTCAATGAATCATGATGGCGTGAAAGGAAAGTTTATAGTCAAAGCATTCGTCAGCTTAACTCTTTGGCGGGCAGTAAAATAGACACAATAGATTTTTTATAGTCACGACGCCTATAGCATTTCACTGTCCGGGAGAGAGTTAACATTGTTTTGTAACTCAGTCTGTGAAACAGACTATGAGATAGTAATAATACACTCTTGAGCCAAAATTTATTAAATTATATAAGTAACTCTGAAATTAGTCATCATCATCATCAGCCCCTTTTTGTCCACTATAATTAGTCATATAAGGCTACAATACTTTAGGACTATCTTTTTCGCTCATTTATTGTCTTAAAAAAATGTTTGTTCTACTCAGCTAACTCTCCTCGATTATGATCCTGTCGTAAATTTAACTTCATCTCGGTGCACACTTTTAGTAAACTTTAAACATCGGTTTCGATTTTCAAAAATGAAAAGAAGTCTATTTACAACAAAAAGTAAACTTTATTCACCTATAGAACTATTTCTAGAAAATGTCCCACGCTTATGTAGCCATTCAATAGTTTTAATTGAGCCTCGCAAATAATTTTGTCGTTGTTCTCGAAAGTACTTTGTTGTCTAGCGGTTCGTTTAGAGTCAGCGACTTTTTTTTAAAGCTACCACTAGTTCCAGGAGGGTCTTATGAAACTTTTTAATTTCTGTTTTTTTTTACGTACAAAAAAGGGGCTCTGTGGTCCATTTGGTCGGATACTTGACTTGTAGCCGGGAGGTCGCGGGTTCGAGTGCGGCTACTGGACATGTACCAAAAGAACTCTTGTTCAGAGCCTATGTACGCAACACAACGCTCGTACGGTGACGGAAAATATTGTGATGAAACCCGCACACTACAAGGTGTGTGAACCCTATAATGGCGATAGGCTCACTCACCCCCTGTCATTAAATTATTATCAGGTGATTAAATTTTTAAGAAAGTAAACTTAATGCAACCAGGTGTTTGTTAAAAGTATATTTAATGCACGTAGGTAAATTAGCTCAGATGCATTATGTTTACGACGGGCACAAAATTTCCCGTGACCAGACGTGTAACATCTGCTTCTGAATGTATTAGCAGAATTAGGCACTTATGCTTCTGACGAAATAGGTACAACTTAACAAATCACATCACACGGCAACAATGGCGCTCCATTGTATCGAGTTAGTCATAACATAAATACGTATATCTAGTGGGGGTTTCACGCTTAAACGCACTTGAATAATAACATTCTGAAACCCTTTCATTACGGCTCAATCTCCCTCCTAGTGGCGGAAGCCGTCGCGCCGCCACCGCCGTCTCACTTGACGGCCGTCATGTCGAGATCATTTGGCTTTGTGAAGAACCGTTGCTGTTTTCGGTGTGAGGTAAATCCCTTTAGTTATAATGTAAATAATAATACCTTAGCAAAGAGGATGGTAAATGGATCAAGTACTCTGGATACACTGGCGATAGGAGATACCACAACATCATACCTAATATTAAATGTATAATAAAATAAATGATGATGAAAATAAATATATAACCAATAATGTAAATAATATTAGGTAACTACATATCCGGTAAACTTTGTTTTGCCAATATAATATTAACAGTGTTTCTCTGCTATTACATGTATTATACACATTATATAAACCTGCTTCAAGAATCACTAAAGTATTCACTAAATAAAACCGAATCGAAATCCGTTACGTAGTTTAAAACATCTAAGCATACATAGGGACAGACAGCGGGAGGCGACTTTGTTTTGTACGATTGATACATCGGAATAAAAAATAGGTTAAAATTTGTCCCGAATTTTCGACGGGAACAAAATATCCGTATACAAACACGCACAGAGGAGACTAAGTCAATTTGCCGGTGTCGGCCGGTAGGTGGCGTGCGGTGACGTCAGCAAAGGTGTCAGTCGAGCCTCATCAGGTCGGGCTAACACGTAATTCACAGGTTTTCACGACTCGCCGGGTATCGCCGCTCCTAGTGGCAGAGACGACCTAATTATCTACCTGACTACACCTGCAACCGTAGCGGTCAACCTAGTTTACATACAGGTACACAGGTTTAAGAGTTAAATGTGTCGAGGATCGTGGTTTTACTTGTATTTAATAGTTTTAGACTGTACATAGTTACTAATTTTATATTTATAGGTGAATGAAATTATTATATTAGAACCAGGAGAACGGCAAGACGTCATCCATACCAGGTGGATTTTCCATTTACGCTAACCAAACGGTTTGCGTCCACTTTCATAGTGCGAACCGCCAGGATGTGGAACGACTTGCCGGAGTCTGTGTTACCTGCGCAGTACAGTCTGAAGGTCTTCAAGTCGCGGGTGAATAGGTACCTAATGAACAAGTGTGCTCCATCGTAGACCACATCGCTGCTTTACATCAGGCAGGATGGTGGTCAAACGCTTGTTCATAGTGGATAAAAAAAAGAAAAAAAGATATTGTTGTACAATACTAGAAGCGCAACTACGCAAAATTACACAAAAAGGACAGAGAATTAACAAAAACATTGATCGACAAAGAAGTCACTTACATAAAAGTTTAATCACAACAAAATAAAAAAAAGTTGTACTAATGTAGCGTAAGGTTCTGTCCATTCCCTTTTCTCGTTTAGGGACATGAGTGTATGTATGTGTCGACGTGGTAGCAATAAAACTGATATTATTGTCTAATTGCGTGTCCCCGAAAGTGTTGAGGGCGTGATTCGGTGTAACTAACGCCGACACTGAAAAAGAAAACTTAATTGGCTCTACTTCTACAAAGAAGCGATTGAATACCACTTTCAATAATTATACATTTAATGTAAAAAAGAAACATAAAAAGCAGAGTTCTTAAATATACGTAACCTTTTTCCGTGTCTTCAGGATGTAATCGTTATGTATGGCCAGGCCATAATTCCGTAAATATAACAGATATCAGAAAACTTCCAACTGATACCTAAAGAGCATTGCCATTACCCAATGAGTAAAATTACATGAAAAATGAAGTAATATTAAAAATACACAAGTTAAAACACTTCCATATATTCAAAACGATAAAACTGCCGTTTATGAATAATTATTAATGTAACATTTATTTTTAAATGATGATGTTATATTTACGGAATAATGGCCTGGGCACACTTAACGATTACACCATGTATGTAGTATTGCATGCATGAGAGGCATGGAATGGTATGTAATAACCATGAGAAGGAACGTAAGTCAGTGTTGTCGTTATTGAATGTTGAATGTGTGGCGAGTTTGAATGACGAAGGAAGGCTATGACGTGAGGGCGAACGTGTAATGTCATCAGAAAAATAATATATCAAACCCTAACAACATTAATTTACGTTTTATTTAAATCCCCCAAATATTTTAGCCATGTGGTCAACAACGGCGAACAGAATACATGTGTCACCACCCCAGTCCAACTTTTCCCGGTCGTAAGATACGTCCGAGGGAACTCTCCAGAGGTCAGGCAGCAGCGCTCTCTGTTAGTTTAACCACACCATTGCGATGGCCAACCTGCCCGCCAATCTTGGCAATTATTAGCATTTCCCTCCAAACGATATCATTGGTGGAGGCCCTCGTCCAGCAGTGCACATCATGTGGCTGATGATGATGATGACATATTAAAAAAAAAACATATATAAGCGGTAAATAACAGTAGGTATATTCACATGCACGACCTCTAACTAATGGGCACAGAACCTTCAGTGACATTAATAAGGTCAACTCCAGCCTGGCAATTGGAGCTTAGATTGACAAATTGTAAGGGCTTTTGTGATAAGTGGCTATCTCATCGGCCAATAATCCCTTTTGCAAACCAAATCCCTTAGGTCACCTTTTAACACATTCAAGTCTGTATTCTGAAACAATATGAAGGTTTTTACAGTAGGTACTCAAGTTTCACTTGAGCTTTTGTTTTACTTTGTCTCTTTTACACACACACAATTAGAGTGAGACGAATCTTACTAGATCAGAGATTTTGGGGAGTTTCAAAATACGGGTCCCAGTGTGGACGGCACTGCATGAAACCACGTTTTTTGTGTATCGGCAAAAAATGTTTTATGGTATGCATTGGAAACAATACGGCCAGTTTACAAGTTAGTGTTTAGATCCAAATCAATGCGAAATATCCAACTAATATTATAAAGATTTGGATGAATGTTTGTTAGGTACGCTTTCATGCAAAAACTGCTAGAGGTGACTGACAGTGATGTCTTTTTCATACTTTATTAACTCACAAAAACTATTTTTTTTCATTCGATTTTGTGTTTCATCGATGCTTATTAAACATATTATCTTATTTTATATATTATTACCGATTTACGTATTATTTCTGACATAATTGTAATAGTTGTAACTAATGATTTAATTCTGAGAAACAGTATTCGATTAAACCAACAAAAGAAGCACGTCACTAATATTGAGTGACAAAGAACATAGAAGAAATAGAACGTCTAAACCTGAACGTTGTACATTTTGAGTCCGTTATTTTCGTTCTACATTTTTAAAATAATTTTAGTGGTGTTATCAATGTCTCAAAATGGGCTCCTTACGGCGTGCGGATTAGGTGGAATCGATTGAAGCGTGGAATATAATTAATATAGAATTGTTAACAAATTATACCAAATAACAGAAGTTGATGAACATTCAGGATATACTTTTATGTATACCATAACTCAGAAACTCTGAGCATTTTTCCTGTACATTAGCAATGGATCGATTGGGAGTAAGATTTTCCTCAATAAGAACCAAGTTTTTCAAAAATCAATCCGGTGTTAGCTAGCAACCGTTTATACATTATTGTATACATTCGTGATCAAAAAAATATTTTGATATACATAAATATCCCCTAATCAAGAAGATCTAGCTGAATATAAGAAACTGTTTTTTTAGTCAATAAAATATCGAACATTTAGATCTAGTCATATATTTAATATCATTACTTTCGGGGACATATTATAATTCATTGCAGTTTTTTTTATGTGACTATTATATGTATTAAAATACATAAAGTATGTCAAGTCACAAAACCAATCATTTTGGAAGAGACGTTTACTTCTGTTTTACAACTCATCATACCATGTACCGTGTTTCATCAAGTTTTATGTAATCCTACTGTTATGTAATACCTAACGATGTTTCACTTAAGTATAACGATGAAACAAGCCATTTGACTGTGGCTTTGGACACTACAGCTTAATCCATTCGGGGACATATACCGCCCGTTGACGACGTCATAACAATAAAAGTTATATTGTCTTCTATAAGTTGAGTGTCCACGAAAGTGTTGAACCACAAATAGGACATCTGTGACTCATGTATATTATAATGGGGACAGTACCTATCTGGATGTAAGTACGTTTTTTATTAATCATTTTCCATGCAAAGGGAATATAGAACCCACTTTATTTTGAACCTTAGTTCGTTGAAATACAGAGTGAAACCAATGCTTAAAAATGGCCTGGTAAAGGGTTAATAAACTGAGAAACTACTAGATGGATTTATATAATTTATTCACCATTGAATTGCTTACGTTGTCCTTGATTAATAGAGGCTATATTTTATTCCGAAATTCCCACGGAAACGGAATAATACGTGAGTGACACCGCGAGTCACTGCTCATTATTTATACAATTAATTAATTAAATTAGGTAGTGCGAAGGTACAACGAACAAAAGCTTTAGCGAAACAAATCTTTTAAAAACAAAATAGAACTCAATTCGAACTTGTTTTTTTATGTTTCATCATCAGGCCATACTTGTCCACTTCTGGACATAGGCCTCTCCAATTGCACGTTTCTCCATTTTTATGTTTATTTGCCGATAAATTCGCGGTCGTTCACGAATCGATTTTTATGTTGTTTTTTTGCTGGAAAGAAGATATTTCCAAAGTGGTCCCATGTAAAAGAAATCAGAGTTTGAGGATGGAAAACCCGATAAATCGAGGGGAACTTTATGAAATTGTACTAGCCGGTACAGGTTAGTTCTTTTTTCTTAAAAATTATGTAACTTAACAGCGCTGTACAAGTTAATAAAACGTTATTTTCCTACAAAATATTTCGCCGTTAACCTAATAAACCTGAAACGGATCGAGCCAGGAAATGCTGAAGCGCAGAAATTACTGCAGCAACTCGATGACAAATGTGAAGTCGGTCAATATTTGCCGAATTTCGCCGGGTCCATTATTTACGTCGCGCTGGAGATATTTAATTAAAAAATAAACGAAATACCTACACGGGGTCGGGCGCTGATTTTCATTGAAATAATAATAATGGAAACATGTGTTTCGTGCTTTTTACGCGTGTTTGTCTGCTGGATTCGCGTGATGTAAATTTTACGTGCAAGTTTTTTTCTTACATTTTTCAGTAAATTATTTTAGTAAGGAACTTTTAAATAAATAAACTGTGTGGGTAGGTCTATCAACAATAATCACATGTAGAATTATCTACATTTTTGTATCATATGCCGAATGTACTTGTATTGGTTATTTCTTGATTAAAATTGTATACGTTTATATCTCGCAAAGGACCAAAGGCCATCTAGTTAAATATGAAAGAATGTAGTATTTTATTTTTTAACCACAATGAACAAGCATTTCACCACCATCATGCCTGCACACACTTAACATCTTAATGTTAAGCAGCGATGTGGTCTACGATGGAACACACTTATTCATTAGGTACCTATTTACCCGCGAGTTGAAGACTTTCAGACTGTACTGTGCAGGAAACACAGACTCCGGCAAGTCATTCCGCATCCTGGCGGTTCGCACTATGTAAATAAAGGTAAACCGTTTGTTTTGCGTAAATGGTATGGATGACGTTTTGCAGTTCTCTTGGATGTCCTATTTTAAAAGCCTGATGGAATATTAGGCGATGCAACTCCGTAGCACACTCTCCGTAATACATCCAATAGAAGACAGATAGGCTCCCAATCTTGCGATGATGCTCTAGGCTTTCTAGCTGAGCATCAAACACCCTGTCGTCACCTATGAGCCTTCTGGCACGCCTCTCTATTGCCTCCAGAGCCTCAAGCTGGTATTTTGCTGATCCATCCCAAAAATGAAAGCAGTATTCCATACACGATCGAACTTGTGCTTGGTACAATGTGAGAAAGTGTTCCGGTCCGGTGTGAAATACCGACGCACCTTCTAGAGGATGCCCAACTTACTAGCTGCGCGTTGGACCGTATTTGAAACCATCATAGTAATGTTTCGCTAAAACAATATTATTCCCTGTACAAATATATTCGCTGCGGAAGAAAAACTGGCTTACTAATAATATATAACTTTATGTTAAGTTATGTTAAATTTATGCGACTTTATGTTAAACTCTGTTCCTGTCACAATCTGAAGTCTGGAAAATTGATAAGGCGAGAAAAGGACAAGTTACAGTACAATTATATCCTGCGTGTATAATTTGTACTGTTTACTAAAGATATTTTCATGATTATAAAAATGGGCAGAAAAGGCTGAATTACGCCGTCACTTGGCGCACCTTCCAACGAAATAAAAGCTCTTATATTTCCTTACAGTCTTTTCTTTCAAGATGTACAAAGCTAGAATATTCCGTTAACGATGCGATAGTGGTAGGTATTTCTCCTTCGCGGATGCTTCAGAATTCCGAATGTGATTGCAAGTATAGGCGAGAGGTGCCTTAACAGTTCCGGTGCAGTTTGCCAAAGTGAATACTGCGCGGAGATACACCGCGTTATTGCCAATAAACACGTGGAATGTTCAAATGAAATGTTATGTGTATAAAGTTACTCCGTGTTACACGGCTGAGCTGGCCGTATACGGAGGGGGTATTCTAAGACACAACGACTAGCTATCTATAGTTTAATGTCGTTTGTCCTGCTCTGAACATTATTGTGCAAAAGAAACAAACTATAGTGGTTATTAATTCGACGCGCGATTTGGCAGATCGATCGATCGAGACCTTGAGAAATAATGCTGCCGCATTTTCAATGGAAGAGTTGTGATTTCATAAAAAACATGAAAATATTTTAAATAAACAGTAATCTAATTAAATGGACGAATTAAAACTGTCAAATGAATGTATAATCTCGTACTCAGATGCAGTATTTCGAAAAATCTATTACCCCTACATGATACGAAAAGTCAAATAGTTCGTCAAACAGAATATGTGTTTTAGTGACACATGTTATTCTTATTTGTAGATATTTGCGAGACGCAATCGAATGTATGGCTGATGATGAATCGAATATCCTCGTTTAATTATTTGATTTTTACGGCTCTGTGGCAGCCGTAAGGGCGACGGAGGGTGATCCGGCTTCTGAACTTCGTCGAAGAAACGTAAGTAAGGTATACTGAGAAGTTGGTGGCAGAGATGCAGGTAAGCCCGCGACGTCATATTTTATTCAAGGAGTGTGTCGAATTCTAAAAACAGTTTAACGTGACGTCGTGCAAGTAAGTCTTCAGAAAATTATCTCGAAAATGTCAATCGTCTAATTGTCCGCGACCCATGTGTTTATTGATCGGTTTCGATGCACTGTTGATGCACAAGATTATTATTAAGAAATCATAAGAAGTATTTACTATTGTACAAAATGAAGTAGAAAACATACAAAATAATTTCTATGAAAAATGATATACAGTACCAGAATATTACGAAAGTTACCTTTAAAGTATTACTTTATTTTTAAAGAAATGAGAAATAGCGACTGCTGGTCCTCGAACAATATTTCACGAGGAATGGCATTGAAGGAAAATGTCAGGATAGAATTCCAATAGCTGACGTCAAAGAAATAAGTTTGAAAACCTGTACGAAAATAAAACTAGGTACAAAATAGCATTCAACATTCGAGTCCCAGTCCAATTACTGAGTGCTCCGACATTCCCGACACACCGACACTTGACATTAAACCTTAGACGGCTTTTATAGGAAATCTCAATTGCGGATGCTACACTTTTCAATTTCTCTACAGTGCCGAGTTCCCTCTCGTTACTCCGCCACAGTAAACATTCGAAAACTTCAAACTGAAAGAAGAAGTTTTCCAGTTTTCAAATCTTGAAAACATAATTGGTGCCTTTCTATTCCACACTGCCGAGGCATATGCGGCATAAAATCTACGTATCCACGACCGTTTTTTTTTTTCATAAAAACGGGCAATTAAAATCAGCATAGCATACGGTCTATAATCCTGTGAAGCTACACAATTTGTCTTCACATACATAATATGGCAATAAACCACATATGTGATATCCTTAATGAACCGTCTGACCCCTGATCCCCCAGGGCGAAGTACAGAAGAAATCTGGCGCCGTAGCCTGTTCAACAGCAGGGTGCACCACATGTTCGTGACGCAATTCCTTCGGGTACTTCCACGACCCGGCCAATATGCGACACGGAGTTCTTCGTGGGGGTTCAGTAGGAAAGAGTTCGACACTACCCCACTCCCTGACTCCATTGCGGCGGGGTTACCTTGTACACCAAGTAGTATGGAGGAACTTTTACATTCTAAGTTGCACAAACGGCGTCGCACAATATCCGTTCCAATTTGCTTTGCGTCAAAGTCACACGGCAATTTGCGCTTGGCCCTTAATCTTAATTGCCATTGACGTAGGATACGATACGTCTATCTGATCTGTGGGGATCAGTTATTATTGACTTTCTCACAGAGCGATTCATAAATTCCCGATAATTGGAGCAGGCACGCGCCCGACGGCCGCAGACCTTTCGGATTAATGATAATCAAATCATTGGGCCCCGGTCTACTTTGGTGCTATTTCTGAATTATTAACTGCAATTTCAATAATTTAAGTATTACCCTTTGAATTATTATGTAACTAGCGGCCGGCCCTGGCTTTGAACGAGTGCAATGCTAATACTAAATGTTTCTTTAATAATAGTATGCATGTAGCATAAATATAAACCTTCCTCTAGAATCACTCTATCTATCTCTACTAAAATTCGTTGCGTAGTTTCAAAGATATAAGCATACATAGGGAGAGACAGCGGAAGGCGACTTTGTTGTATACTATATAATAATGCAGCAACTGTATTAAATATACATACTCAACTTCATGGGAAAGTTTATCAATTAAGCTGTACTGGAAAACATTTTGTTTTGCCTTAGGTAAGTCACCTTTCTACTCCGTGTATTGGAAGAAATACAGTTGATAGGATGTAAAATTCATATTTATTCACATTTCAAGTCTCTGGATTTCCACAAATAATTCCAGATTAAAATTAGCCAAATCGGTCCAGCCGTTCTCGAATTTTAACGGGGCAAGGAACAGCAACTATTTTTTTAATATACCTAAATATTATCTATGAAATATTAAAAAACAAAAACATATTTATGCAATTATATCATTCGCAGACAAGCCTGTCCCTAGTCTGAGGTCTGGTGACTGTACGTCGTGTTATTTAGATAAACGAGCTTAAAAACGCTTTATTCTGTATTCTTCCATTGCGAAGTCAGTTCACTTTGTGTCATAATAACAACAAATACGACGAAATCACGTACATACTCCGCGGGCAGTTAATACGGTTCATAGCAGATTATCAGCTTTTCGAAAGATATTTCTTCCTCGTCTAGATTTTTCATCATAGTTTCTTGTTCGTTTCAATTTTATTATATACTGGAAAGTCACACTGAAAACTGCCGATGAAAGATTCCCTAAGTTTATACAAGATCGATCTGATTTTTTCCGCTCTAGAGAACAGTTCTCTTTGACCGTTTTTCAACCAATGTTTCATGACAGCAATGTACACTTCTTGGGGCGACACTCCTATCCTACTGCGTTGTCTGTCCCTATATCTATGCTTAGATCTTAACTAAGCAAAGGACTTTGATGTGTTTTTTTTGGCATAGTTTTTTTTTCTGCCCAGTGAACAACCGTTTGGCCACCGTCCTGCCTAATGTTGAGTAGCGATGTGGTCTAGGAAGGAGCATACTTGTTTATTAGGTAGGTACCTAAGTCTAGTCTAGTCTTCCAGTCACAGATGAATAGGTATATATCTGTGACTTCAAGATTTACGGACTATACTGTGCAAGAAATTATTCCGGCAAGTCATTCCATATCATGGCAGTTCTTTCAGCTCGAATCACGAGCTGAAAGGTGTATGTATAACTCTGTAGATACCTACAATATAGTTGACAAATACCGATAATTTTCGAGTCTTTATTTAGTTATCAGCATTGTACTCTTGCGAACATGGGGTGAGTAGGTACCTAGTTGTTACACATTATACTCCTAAAGTATTCTATTGTAGGATACTATTAAACGGAAATTGAGCTAACTATTACCTAGCTCGAGTAAACTATACGTAACTAATATAAACTATCGATTGAGAGTGAAAAGTATAACTTATTTGAAATGAAAACCTTGTTCGAATAGTAACGATCAAATTGTTACGCCTAGTGGTTGAATTCAAACATATTTTAGACTACCTAGTTTTGTAGATGGTTTGTATACTTGCAAAAGTATTTATAAAAAAAAAACAAACAACGCCATTTAGATATATTACTAACTGACCGGGAAAACGTTGTACTGCCATATCGAATAAATAAATAATGAAAAACAGTTACGTTCAGTTTTCGACCTATTCTCGTATACAGACAAAAAACAAACCTAAAAATTGTTGCAAACACTGTGACACGAGAATTTTGTGACATACCTCTATTGCATTGTGATAAAACACTATCTCTCTATCATGAAACGTGGTTTTTGTGTCGTTTGAAAGAAACAGTGCTAAAGTTAAACGACATCTAAAGATAGACTACCATTATTGACTCACCTTGCTGTCGTTACTATGGAGCAGCAGCTTGTAGCCAGCAAGTATGTCAGAGCGTGCGTTTACATCGGCGAGCGCCAGATCTGCAGCCGGCATGCACGCTTGCCCGCCTTGCCACCCGCCTTCCCCGCCCTTCGGGAAGATCATGCCAATGTGCAGGTCGTGATCGGCGCGCCACGACTGCACCAGGCCAGCGCACGCGCACAGCCACACCACCGCCCACGAGCGCCACACACGCATACCACCATCCACACGAACAACACACTTGGCAACAACGAATAATTGCACTATTGCTTTCACTAATAACGATATAACGTGGTAAAACATTGTCCTAGTTCTGTATTCTGGAGTTTTTAATTTGACTAAGGGTTTTGGAAATGTAAAGTTTGCGTGTACACTCTGATAGAAGCGATGCGCAGCGTTTCGTACGGTTGTAATCAGTCGTATGCTGAGGCATAGTTTGAAGAGCGTGAGCGCGTGGCGGCGTAGCGGGAGCGCGGCGGCGGTGGCGGAGGTGGCGGCGGTGGCGGCGGTGGCGGCGGCGGGCGCGGGCGGGTCGCCCGAGTGTCGAGCGCATCTCACTCGCCCCCCGGACATGCTGTCATTGACTACTTCGTTTTTCATTTTCCATCGTCGCTTCTGAAACAATTGAAAAGCAAAATTAGTAATTTTTTTTCAATCAATAAATCTGTAAACGATTTCCTCAAAAATTAAACGAAAATTTCTTAAGTAAATATATGACGTAACTGACAAAGTTCAGTGATGCGTCAGTACCGTCAACTTAGGGTTTACGTGCATAATAGATTGTCCAAAATCCTAACTGTTAATCTTCCGGCTGAATTTTGCACCAGCAGTTAAAATTAACGAGGTTTGTTCAGGACATTAATAGCCGAAAGCGTTTATAATGGATTGCAGAAAATCGATAATTGCTTTTCATCACGTTTTCATTTTGTGGCAGAGGCATAATTTATGAAATTACTGCACTGTGTTGTAGTTTTATCAATAATAAACGCCGTGACAAATTTTCATGAGCCAGTTTAAAAAAAAATCTCTTAATTAGAAAAAGTAAAAGACAATGCAGCGAAATGAAAATACGACTCCATATCCATTATTATCAGGTCATTTCAAAATGCCATTGCACCGCTAAGCAATTACAGTGAAATAAAATCTGCCAACTTCGACCATCGATATCTGTCTTCGGCAATAATGGCGGCTTGAACTTTTATATTGACGCTCCTCTCGAGAATTCCATTGCTATAGTCCGGGGAGATTACGTAAAGGAAGTAGAAGCTGGCAACTCCAGCCCGGTTTAAGCGTGTTCCTTAAAACGGACATACCAGATAAAATACCGATGCCTCTGAAGTTGGTCACAATAGACGAAGGCTCTCCTCCATTGTTGTGACTAACTTCACTCCTGTAAATCTGCTGAGAGCAAAGCGTCATGAAAGCGGTGCCCTAATGGGCCATTGTGAACTTTCTTGGCTATATCAGGAGGCGATTAATTATTGCGGAAGTCGTTAATAATGTACCAGCAGTGGATCGGCTGGAATATATGGCTTGGTTTCCATAATGTCCGCATTTCACGCGTAAATCATGTATGTAGGTTTCTCCTGTAATTTCGTGGAAAGGATTACAAATGTAATGTGGATGTCATCTGCGGATAGTGTAGCTTCTAACGATGCAAGACTTTATTTAACCGGTCCAGTAGTTTCGGAGTTCATTCAATGAAAAAATTCGAACTTTTCATGCAAAAAGTCCAATCAGCTGCTCGAGTTTTTATAGAGACCGATTTTTTTTCGTTCCGGAACAGAAACAGTAGAAGTTCGGCTTAAAATAATATTTCAGATTCAATGTAAAACTATACTAACAATGTAAAAGTAAAACAGTATGTAGATACCTCAACAACTTCAATTTATGTAAGCAGGGAGAACCATAACAACTATTTCTTACATAACAAATTATATACTCCTGTCAAACGAAAATGATACATATTCCTTCCACCTAAAGTTTGCATGTCCAACCACGTACACTGTGCAATAACTGTATAGTTTACCGTACGTGTTCCTCAACAAATACAAAGTCAGATTGCAATAAAACTTTTCTGCAAAGTTGTCGACACAACGCCCGCTGGACTATCCAGCTCAGATGTTGCTGCTAAAGGTAACAACGTGAGAAAATGTATCTACGCGGTTGAAACAGTAGTTAGTAAATATCTACTTAAAATCTTACCTACCAGCATCATATACCTATGTTTGGTCTAGACATTTCGTGCTGATTTGGCTAAAAATAATGACACCAGATGTATTAAAAAAAAGCATAAATGGCGACCTAAGGATATACGAAAGGAATCAGAATGTAAATGGTGGCACTAACTTTGTGTAGCGTTGTGGTTGGACCTATATCTGTGTGTGTGCTTTTTCTTTCTTACCACAACCTTTTACTGCCTTGTTGCAGGAGGGGTAGGTAGATATCACGGACCTTTACTGCTTTACTACGAGATTAACAGATGTGCAAACTTTAAGCCATAGTTTGCTCATCTGTTAATACACAGATATACCGCGATATCGTAGGAATCATCGTTAACCAACATCGAATTTCAAAAAAGTTTGGTAACACAATGTCCAGGTCGTTTTAAACCGTGAACACGCAAAACATCGCAGAGACTAACAAAGCACGCGGGAAGTTAACAGAGATGATTGACGGGTTGACACAACATTGACACATTGAACAAGCCACAATAGCTCCTCTATAATAGATGGTCCTGCAGCTATATTGCAAGAGATCTATATCGTTAGGTATTGTAATCTATACTAATATTACAAAGCTGAAGAGTTTGTTTGAACGCGCTAATCTCAGGAACTACTGGTTCGAATTGAAAAAATATTTTTGTGTTAAATAGATCATTTATCGAGGAAGGCATAAGGCTATATAACATCACGCTGCAACTATTAGGAGCGAAGAAATAATGGAAAATGTGAAGAAAACGGGGAAAATTATTCATCAGAGAGAAAAGAATGTATATTGGCGAAACAATGTTTGCCGGAGCAGCTAGTCATACATATTAGCTTCTATTGTTTGACTAGTTAACCAAAAGATATTAATATACCAGTTGACCGGAGCATACGATATTTTGTCAATATACACTGTTGGTATAGTGATTAGCATCTCTGCTTCTAGTCCGTAGAGTCGTAGGTTCGATTCCCACCGCTAGTAGTTATTTAGATAAAGAGCTTTTGAGTATAACATGTGTCCGGCTATTTAGCAGGCAGCTTTATTTATATAGGCACATACGTATTTAAAAAAACTTTTTTACGTAAGTATATTTTGGTGTCTGAATTCCATAATACAAGTGCTTTTGCTACTTAACATGGGATGAAGGCAATATGTGTGTTGTTGGAAAATATTCATTTATTTCTTTTATTAATTTATAACGAGTATTTCTCTGGTATTATATGCATGTATTATACATATGAACTTTCCTCAGAAATCAATTTATGTACTGAAGAAAACCGCATCAAAAATTCTTTTCGTAGTCTTATAGAATAAAAAATCAGCATACATAGGGACAGACAGCGGGAGGCGACTTTGTTTTAAACTATGTATTGATTATGGCAGCAGACTGTACTTAGGTGTTATTAGGTACGGCTTGGATTCCTAGAATTAAACATCGAGGGTGTGTTCATTGTTTATTGAATTTTATTCTTCGAAACGATAGAATAATTTAGACTTCAATTGAAGTGGTAATAGATATGGCAAGTAGACCGATGTCTATGTAAAAGCAAAACTCATTTATTTTTGGAATTATTAATAAGAGTGCTTGTGGCTTAGTGGTCGAGGGCTTGGAATGACAATGGGGCCTTGTTTCTCTAAGTTATGATAGATGGCGTTAGCTGTATTAGGGGGGATATATATCAACGAAAATACTTAATTCAGTATGCAACAAAAGCGGTATTGTGACGGTTAATTTTTTATTGTTTGTTTACATGTTACAAAAGTGTCTGAAGTTTAAATAACTTACCCAAATAACAAAAAAAAGTACTAAAATATAACTGACAGAAGTCGTCCTGGACACCTTCTAGCGACATCTAGATATGTAATTTTTAGAGTTTGAAAATTCTCTATTCTGTTGTTATTGGCAAAGGTTGAGGGTTCGCGACTAGCTTTTCAGAGCCTATGTACATTATGTTACTCAAACTTATACGGTGAAGGAAAACCTGTATACCACAAGCGTATGTGAATCCCGTAACGGCGAAAGGCGGATGCAATTATTGAACTAAATCAATATTTATATTTATTTTATTCGTAGGTCGCCTCGTTTCACAGTTACACAATACTGGCGATAATTCGCACGTAACACTGCGGGCATAGTTAGGATAATCAATTATAATAAATCTTTTCATTCATTATCCCCTCTTTGGGATTAAAGGCGTGAAGTGTATTTTTTTTTATCTACGGCGTAGTCTCCGTAGTATTCACAGTGGCGTAACAACTGCTACGAAAAGTCGTAGTCGTGATTTTCACACACAGTTATATGAGAGCCAAATCGGTTTTTCCAACAGTATATTTATACAGTCATAGAACTTCAATACGCGGCCGTACTTGTTCATTTAAGTTCATTTTTAATTTAATTTACTAGTTTTCAACAGTATTCGTTTGCAATCTATCTGGAAATATTAGGTATGATCCACAATAGCCCAGAAAAAAATATACCGCTGGCTGCATTTACACTCGAAAGTAAAATATATAATTAGTATCACAATTTTTACGGAAACAAATAGTTAAAACTTTAATATAATGTTAGAAAGTTCGGCGACATTCCAATTATAAACTGCTTCTAGTTTCATATTTAAATCCGACAAAGGTGACCGTCGACCTTTTACTTTAACATTTTATTTCTTAGAAACATCCATTATTTTAAAGGAATATTTGAGCCTTTCGTCCAAATCAAATCAGACGTTTCAAAGTGATAAAAATATTATAAACTAATGGACTCGACAGACGTTGTCCTGCCTTAACTATTGAATATAAATATAGTATAACTCCAGGGTGGCCTGTGTCCAGCAGTGGATGTATTTTTTTTCATAAAAATCTTCTGCTGTCAATAATAAGCACAACAAAGAAAGAATTAGCGAAATCGATACACCCGTTCCGAAGTTATGGGGTTACCAACACATTTTGGAATTCATATTTATATTATAGATTTTAGTATGTACTTTTTAAAATCAAGACAAGATACTGCAACATATTTAATTTCATCACCATCATCTATATAGCAGCCTATATTTGTCCACTACTGGCCATAGGCCTCTCCAATTGCACGCCACTGTGATCTGTTTTTGTCTTTTCGCATCCAGCTTCTGCCATTCTTGCGCATTACCAGTTCATAAGTCATTTGATATTTTATCAGACAATATTTTACGATGTTATTATACAGCAAAGTTTATTAATACTATTATCATAAAGTTGCCATTTCGTAGTCGGTACACTTCCGCTTTGAGAATGGTATTGATTTCAACGAGCGAGAGCGCTACGTATTTCTGTTAATCCAAATCTGATTCGCTAGAATTAAATTTCATAGTACGAATGAAAATCTCGTTTTAGATGTAGCGCGGATTAAACTAAACACTAAATCTTACATTGAACCTTTGCAATTAGACTTCTTTATACAGCTCTAGTTCACGATAAAGTGGTTAATGATAAATGTACCAGTCCGCGATGCTACACGTTTATCTCCCAGATATTACTTGGTGCAATTATTTTTCTTCCCTTAACGGAAATCCTGTTGGAAGCTAGAAAATATTAAAACTAAAACCGTTTAAAGATTAAAGATTTCAGACTGTAAGTACTATGACATAAAAGAGTTGCCTTCCTTGTGAAGTTTTTATTTCAACAAGCCCGATTTTATTTTGCTCTTGGGAAATGATACCCAAATATTTTGCAACGATTTTTTTTCTGTACAATTTGGTGGAAAATTTTGGAACAAACTTGTAGTAGAGATGAACATTTACTTGTAAGTAAATTTGAGTACTAAGAGTTGGAATAGGAAGGTTTATTTTTTACGTCCTACTTACTTCTACCACAAAGTCCTATTAGGCTTTTACTAATAGGTCTCTTATCAGTGTTTATTTAAAGGATATGTCGCGTCACATCGTCGAGTCGGTGCTCTTGGAAAATAAAAAGGATGATCCTAACTGCATTTTTTCGTTGGGGGGGTTAGTCACAGACAATAATCCCCTTTTGAACCTTGAATATCTGTTATGTCTGGTTGGCTTATCTGGGTGTCACATGTTGGTTCTTACTATATTGCATTCAATATTCCCACAGTCTTGGACTTTAATTATACATTAACGGGCTTACAATATATAACTTTATAGAAAACAGAACCGACTTCAACCAGTAAAATTTTACAGATATGCTCATAATTGCCATTGTTGGAATTAAATCATATTTAAACGGGATCAAACGGGAAGCACCAACTATCAAACAAAATAAGAATCATCCAAATCGGTTCACCCAGTCATAAATGTTGAGGTACCAAATATTTAAAAAAAACCCTCGAACACCGAGAACTTCCTCGCCAAATGGTGCCAAGATACAGTTATATTGCAATGTGTGACTTCGGCATTACGCCGTGTGTTCCTAGAAATACACGGACAGATTGAACCATTTCGTTTCAAGAACTTAACAGGACACAAGCAAAAAGAAAACAAAGTGCAGCTTTTGCTAAGACAGTTTTTATTCCTTCGCGGAGTTCGAAGAAAGGTTCCTCTAGTAATTGAAGAGAAAATAAAATCGAACTCTTTGCTGTTGTTAGAAGAGCCGGGGATTCAGATAACGCGTCGACAATTACTTAGAAAATGTGATTAAAATTGATGATGGACATCATTATTTACAATAAGATAATTCTTAATAAAAATGATGAAAAAAAGGAAATTATATACGCATATAACTCCTAAAGAGTGTCAATTTTTAGGTTGGAGGCTGAATCATCCCGTACTTTTTTTAAACATATAAATTACATAGTATAAAGCAAAGCCGCTCCCGCTGCCTGTCCTACATGTTAATTGTGCATTGTCGTCAAATTAAAAGTTGTTCATATTGATGAGCCCAACAACGTTTCTATGACCATTGCTCCGGGTCCGTTTACACCCTGTATAGAGGATGTTATAGTTTGCATGATTTACTGAAACTACACGAAAGCTATCAAGGGGAGTCCAGTAGTAATTTATAACAGAAAGGCGCACCTTATTGGTTTGCGACATAACAATAAAGATCGCTGAAAATCCCGTAGGTATGCCGTTACAACCTACGGCGAGGTTACTATCAGTATTTTTATGTTCAAAATGGTGCCTTATACTAAATAGCTAATATACAAAATGCTATAAACCCTTTTGGGGACACATCCCGCATTTCGATCTGATAACAATATAACTTCTATTGTCTTAAAATCTGTGTCCACGAAAGTGTTAATAATATTCGGGCCCCGATACCCTCGTATCCCCACATAAGCATTTTCCGAATTTATTAGTTTAAGCATAAAATATAAATAGGTTTGTTCAGGTGTTACAAGGGTGGGTATCCAATAAATTGGAATAAGCTGGAAGGTAGTTCGTATTGGTTGAAACAACACTTTTACATACACTATACCATAAAATTTATAAAAAAATACAAATGTCATTATCATTTTACAGTAGCTTTAATTTTCGAGTTATGATTTTAAAAGTTGGTGGTAGTATTTTTTAATAGAAATTAATACTGAAACTAAGCGAAAGAAATCGCGGGGCGTCCACTAGTAAAACAATATTGTATTAATTATATAATTACTAGCTTTCCGACCGCGGCTTCGCCCGCGTGGACTTCGGTTATATTGCGGTATAAAGGACAACTATAAGAAAACTATAACAACAACAGCAACTTTTATTTATTTTTTTATTTTATTATAAAGAAAACTTAATCATTAACGAGGGAATATAATTTTTTTCCGGGATAAAAAAGTACACTATTATTCTAATCCGGGACTTCTTATATCACGTATGCCCAAAAAAAAAAACAAAATTTTTCAAAAAGCCATCGTTCAGTAGTAACGGCGTGAAAGCGGAACAAACAAACTCACTTTCCGATTTATAATATTAGTAAGATATAAATTATTATATTAATTCTATAAAGTATACATGTCCACTAGTAGCTAATAAGCCTCGCTATTTTGAACATTGCAATAAAATTCATTATTTCTCCGTCTCCCGTTTAAGGGTTAAACAGTTGAGATAAGGAAAAAGTAAAAGGTCACAGTTTTTATTTCTTTTTACAGATTTAATCCTATTTAGCTCTTATGAAGAAGAATTATTATTTTTCCTTCCGAAAATCCCGGGGTCGGCCTAAATACTTTTTCTGTTTATATTTAAATGAGTAAAAAGGGCCTTTACGAAGCGGGTGTTTAAGCCTAAAAGCAGGTTTTTTTGCTCGTTAGGTGACCTCGAACTCAAAAGGGCAGGTAGGTACCGTTTAATTTTTTTTATTTAGCCCGTTTCTGTGTTCCTCTGCTCGGCAAATACCTCCTTCTGTTCCCGACACTCCTCCCAATTTTGAGCCACATGTTGCCACCGGTATAAGAAATACAACACTTAATAGGAATAGGATCAATCAATACTTACCCCCTTACCAATAAACGCGTTTTCACTTACACACGGTTATTACAGGTCTACTTGAACTGGTTATACCGTATTTGACATACAAGTTAAGTTGAGCTTTGTGTCATTGTGATCTTCGAAATAGCAATTCCGCCATTATTAGTAAGGCCCATAGTATTTAACAAAGTCGCCTCCCACTGTCTGTCCCTACGTATGCTTAGATCTTTAAAATTACGCAACGGATTTTGATACGACTTTCTTTAATAGGTAGAATTATTTTAAGGAAAGTTTACATATAATAGCAGTACGTGCCTGTAGGATTTCCATGATACTCTCTACATCAGTATGCTACAGTTTATTTCCAAAATTCCCACGGAAATAGGTTATGGGCTGCGTAACACCGCGGATAACATCTTTAGTACATCTTCAAGTCGCTTCCACCGCGGATAACATCTTTAGTACGTCTTCACGTCACTTCCTATAAAACCCAATATACCGTTGTGGTCAGAGTATACATGAAATACAAGACGTCGTACACACATATACACACTTTTACAGGCAGAGGCACTTGCTAAGCAAATGCCCATGGTTCACCAAGCGTTTTGAACCCAACGTGACATGGGGTGAGTCCATCGCCGTTACAGGGTTCACACAACTTGTGGTGTGCGGGTTTCATCATGATGTTGTCTTTCACCGTACGAGCGTTGCGTTGCGTACATATGTTCTGAAAAGAGTCCTATTAGCCGGACTCGAACCCGTGACCTCCCGATTGCAAGTGAAGTATCCGATCAACTGAACTACAGACGCTCTAACGACGAACGGTGTCCTAAAGGGATTAACAGATTACGAGCTGACCACTTATCACCTATACTTATTAATTACATAAGTCTTATAATTTGCTCTTCTAATCCCCTGAATGTCAGGATAAAAGTCGCCCAGGGGCAACCATTAATGTATTAGCATTCTACATATATAGAGCGGTCCGTATAAAATATTGCTTACTTGAAAAGAACGATTCATACAGTGCACCTTAAGCGGTCACTATTACGAGGAAATGCATGCAAGTTTTGACACTTTTAGGTTAAATAATTTATTAATGAAACGCGCACAGACATTATAACTCAATATTGTTCACCGGGTATTTAGGCGCGAATATAATCAAAGACAAGAAAAAAACGCACACCACTACTCCTGGAAATATTATGTACTACATACCTAGTCCGTACAGCGTTGTAGGTAAACCAAAGCCATAAATACTACGTTGTACGTAGTACATACTGAAATCATGTTGTTTACAAAACATGAGAAAGTTCTTTGAAAATATTTCATATAGAAAAGAAACGTATTTCTCTAAGGACCTTATTTTATATTCTCGCAAGAATATAACACTGAGTATAACATCCTGATTTTCACTTGATGTCCTTGTAGGTACTTTAGAATATTAATCGCTTATTCACTTTTCATCTTCTTTCATGTTTAGGCATCCAAACATTTCATTTAAACATGAATAAAGACCATACATTTAATAGAACTCGTAAACATAAACAAACAGCAACCATGTTGTTATCGTTAAAGTATTTTTTTTTGTAGGTAGGTTATTAGTGAGTTAGACACAGACGTATAAGTATTGCGGCCGTAATAGTGCTTCTGGAATTTTAGAAAAATCCGATTCTAATTTAATATTATAAACTAGTTGTCCCGGCAAACTATTGTTTTGCAATAGGAACTCGCCTTTGTACCCCGTGTATTGGAAGAAACATTTTAAACCTTCACTGGACTTCCACGTGTGATTCAAGACCAAAATTAGCCACCTAGCTGTCCCGGAAAACTTTTGTTTTGCCTTAGGAAGTAGCCTTTGTACCTCGTTTATTGGATGAAATACACCTTTTAAACCTTCCCTGGACTTGCACGAATAATTCAAGACCAAAATTAGCCAAATCGGTCCAGCCGTTCTCGAATTTTAGCCAGACTAACGAACGGCGATTCATTTTTATTTATATAGATTAAAAACTTGAAGCGGCCCGAAAAGAAAAAATACGGGTATCGTACCGTAAAAACTACACCCAAAGAAAATTAAATATCGCCAATTGTTGCTTTTACATTTATTGTTGTAATTTTGCTTTTACTGTTCTTGTTGTAGTATGTTAGTTCTTGAGTTATAAAGCACAACAATCAGCAGTTTTCTCATCCTGTCATCCTGATAAACAATTCCCCTAAATAATACCTGCGAAATTTTGTTATTTAACTTTATACATTATAATAATACATTGCGCCACGACGACGCCCCGGCTTCCGGGGAACTTAGAAATTCTTATAAAACTTTTGTTGGCTCCGCTTGGAAAACTATAACGCATCGTTTACCCGTATTGTTTTGAAATATGGCTATAGTGTGGAAAGTGGAATCTATTATCATATTAGTTGTTAGATGACCCAGCAAAATATTGTTCTGCTTCTGCTGTATAAATTATCAATGGTCATACTAAAATTGCGATTAGCGACGGGACGAACAATTTCTTGAGTTTTTAAGATACTAAACTATACTTATAAACAAATATATACATTTTACAGAGACACTATCTTCGATCATTCGGTTTGCGTCTACTTTCATAGTACGAACCGCCAGGATGTGGGATGACTTGCCTGTGGTCCAGTTGTTCGGATACTTGACTAGTGATCGAGTTCGAGCGGGTTCGAGTCCGGCTACTGGACGTCCTTTCCCTCCGCTTTGCACTTTTCGAAGTGCGCTTTGCTAACCGCTTGTCTGCGGGCTCTACAGCGAACCCGGGACAGCGGTCCCTCTCGGGCCGGCAAGTCTGCGACAGACCAGCTCGGTGGGTTCCGCTTAGCTTCGCTGTATACTAAGCCCCTCGCAACGACAAGGAGATCGGCTGTAACCCAACCGTCTGAGATGCTAGCCGATTTTTGTTTACAAATTGTCTCCGCTCTGGCACCTACCTACAAATATTTAAAACAAGTTACATGATTCATGCAACCGATAATCGATACACAAACGTATTTCACCTATATTTCTGATGCTATTATTTCAATTCTTAACTTTAAACTGTCCAGCCACAAAACATACAGACATAAAGCAGAAAACTTAATCTAATATGAAAATGATTCCCGTGTTTGAATAATCCAATATCACAGAGCAACGCATTTAAAATCAGACTTTGTCAGTCACAAAACTACTTTGCATTGGATAATGAAAAAAAAAACTGTATCTTGATAAGTTTCCAAATGAGAAAGTTCTGTCGGACCACCTTAGCGACTTTGAGGTAAAAGCTTAAGCAGTGTCGAGGATAAGTAAGTCTATTAGAGAGCAAAATTCAATTCTCACTTACTGCCAAATGGATCGCGAGGTTAGTACCACCAACGCAGGCGTATTTGGCCCATCATTTTTGATGAATGCACAACTTTTTCTTCACTCTTTGTAAAATTCTTACTATCGCAGGTCAGATAACGCTGGTGCCTCTGAGCTGTTCCCACGTCTGCCATTCGAATGGCTCAAATTTTAGGTGAAATCGCACGAAAGGGGAGCGCGTCTAGATATTGAATGTTTGACGTAGTTGGAGCGAATTAGCTATTGTTAATGCCTGAACTTGTTTACCGAATAGAAGGATGATTTGATCTATGAGCGTTTATCTATTATCTTCTTATATCTTTCTCGTCAATAGTTATTGCTGTCACTGATTCATTCTCTGTAGTAATTTAGTGGTAGGGTTTTCGTAGTAAATAATGATAATTTTAAAAGCAAATGTCTCCATGACACTACAGAAAAAGAAATATTATCTCGTAAAATACACTCGGTAAAACTTTCAACAATACAAGAATGAGACCAAGAAGGGCAACTCAGTCACCATTTGTGAATGCCATTTATCGCATTTAAAGTAGTCATATAACTTATATTAAATATTCTGCTTACAATTCCGGAGTTGCGAAGTTGGCTCGCGACGAACAAAACAACAGAAGTAAGCGCCGCCGTACGTCCCTAGTCATTTCCACGGCATAAATACAATATTTGAATAGCGCAATCCCTTCAGAATCTTCGGATCGAAGGTTCAATGTCACTAAGTATGTGTAGCTGATCGTGCCGATACTCCGTTCGTATACTAAAGTGAAAAGAGAATAAAAGGAAAGTTCTCGGTGCCCGGCGTACTTTGTGCAACTAAGTATGAGTTAACAGCATACTTGTGTTCCAACTTTTCATAGAAATGACGGTTCGGTGCTAATCTTGCTGGAGGTGCGGCGGAGTTTGGAGCGAGTTGCACCAGCAAGGTGCTCTGTGGCATATAACCGCACCTCTATTGCTCGGTTACTCCGCGCTTGGTTACTTTCTATGCTGGGCTAATGCGCTTGTAATTTAATTTTCTAAAAGCATTCGCTAATGTTGAAGTGGTTAGAGGTTTTTCGTTTCCTATTACATTACACTGATAGTAAACAAATTATGTTCATACGAACGATAAAAGCCGTGGCCAAGTGGGACGTTTCGTTTCGGCTTTTAGAAAGGTTATGTAAATTAAATAATAGAAGCTAAGAAATTTAAAAAAAACATAGATATTTTGTTGATGGGCACGTCAAATTATTAGCTGTGCACTCACTCATTCCCTTTTTGAAGGAATACCGGGAAAAAAGCCTATTTATTCAGTGTTAATCTAGCTTTTTAACAATAAAAGGAGTTTTTAAATCGTTTTTCAGTTTATTTGTACTTTATTCTATTTTTTTCTTTTTATAATATTCATAAAGAAGCACATTTGGCTATGTGCAAAGCGAGTAGTGGCAGACAGATACCGACCGCAGCGCACAACACGGCAGAAATTGGAAACAGATGCGGATGATCAGCTGTCAAGTGTTGATTGCAGTACAAAATCAAAGCAAAGAAATGTGCCATGACTGTTGTTGCTAACTTTTTATCGTGTTGTGTTCTTACATGCTCGGCTAATACTAATTTATTGCCTTTTATCTCAGTTTGTGGTTGGAAACTAATATTAAGTATGTGTAATAGTCAATAAATTTCACTTAAATATTGTCAACAAATACTATTTTAATATTTGGTTTTATTTATATTTGCAAAGAAAACTAACAATGTTTACATTGTTATTATTTGACAGCTTCCGCAAATGTTGTAAACGCTACGCGTCGCCTTCGTCGCGCACATTGCCAATACTGGTATACTTGGAGATACGTACATAATTACAGCTGTATTCGAATTTCAATTTCCAATGAAGAATGCTAGTATGATATTGAGGAACGACTCTTGTTAAATATGCGTTATTGATGATTAAACTAACATAAAAAAAGAAATGCACTGACATAAGTCCTCCTCCAGCAGAAGTCCAAGTCGACGTTAATGTTCGTTCACTTCTGTTTCGAGAGATGGCGCTGTATCATTTTGTTTTTTTTTTTACTGTCTTTGGCTGCCATACTTTTTAAAAGTATTTTTCATTTTGTTTCATCGGTCTCGGTACATTGCGATTTTATTTTAAATATTGACAGATGTTTCCTGTAATAAAAGTACGCCCTTTTGTTCAGATAGTAAAATTTTTGTGATTCGGTTATGGGTTTATGAATAACGAATTTCGTGTTTACAACTGACGGTGAAAAATTCTTTTATAAACTTTTGCTTCCTTCAAAGCTGTTCGTGGTTTACTCGAATACGAACTCGAATAAAATAAACTTAATATTTTTATATAGGATTTTTTTTTAATTCGCTTAAAAAGGTTTCAACATGGTTGTCTAATATTTTTTTTTATTGAACGTTTCCAGTTCAGAAAGTAACAGAAAGGTCTTGTGAACCAGTGAAAATTCAACATTTTTGTCAACCGGTACCTACTTAGTTCAAATACTTCCTATGTTGAAAATATGTGGTAAGCTTCGCCATAAGTGTAACTGGCGTAAGTGTATTTTAAAACACTAATTACTTAAAAGGTTGTTTGTAACGCTCAGCCTTAAATTTGAGCTTAAAATGTCACACTTTGGACGCTAATTTACTTCTCATAGGTATTATGGACAATTTCCGGCGAAAGTTACCACCGCGCCGGCGTTTATACTGTAAACAATTTTTGCGTCAAACATTTTACGTTAATTGCTTTCTGACAGAGCAGGAGTTAATGGAAGCGCCGCAGTATAAAACGACAACAAAGGGATTATATTTTATTTACGATGTTAGACGAAAGCGCAGTTTTTTTAAAATAATTCTACCAATGTGAAATTAAAATGGTAGCTTCTTTTTTGATGTTCTCTTTTTAACTTTGATGCCATTGGTACATTCATTATGAGTATTTCAGGTGTTCAGACAAGCGTAAGTGCCTGTTTAAGACTTCTGTGATGTCTAACGCTTACCGGTTCTACGAACAACAGCTGTGACAAAACACATGATCAAGACAGGGGTACTATATCAGCACTTTGCCGCTGTCTATATCGTAGAAGCTTTCTCACTCGTTCGTACAGTCCTTTTGTCCTAGGCGCCAAGGCCCCGCGGGTCGCCGCTGTATGGATTCGCTGTGTTCTCGCGCGCGACGTCGCGGGCGGTTTAAAGATCTTAGCACGTTTTCGTACATTTCCATAGTTAACAAGCGACTTCAAAAAAGGAGTCTTTCTCAATTTGACCTGTCCATTTTTATGTTTCTTAGCATATAACTTCATCGTTTATGAACTAACATCGAAGCCACGAAGTACCATCTTTTTTTATTGAAGAAATAAGATATTTAGGTCGGTCGCATACATACGGAAGTTTCCGTTCGTAATATTGCGATTCGAGTAGAAATAAATGACTCCCAACGATTGTTACGCGAATTTGAGATTTCGTTTTCACTTGAACCACCGCATTTCGTACGGAAAATTCCGAATGTGTGGCGCCGACCTTAAATGGTGGACCCATGAAAAAGAAGTCGGTATTGATGATGCTAGACCAGTTAAATATCGTAGAAGCGATATTGGTTGAAGTTGGTCCTTTATTTTCTTATAAGTTATGTTTTCTTTGGCCCTAGTCCTAATCCGCGTTGTTAGACCCGCATGTCGCTCAGGTCGTAACCAGTCAATTTGACAGTGAAACCTTACATTGATAATGTGCAATCTTGATGAGATTGAGGAGCTGTATGTGATAGGCAGTGATAGTGTTATACATAATTATAACATGTATTTTGATTTCAACGTGCAGACGACCATCTGCCACAGAGCGCGTGAAATTTTAAGGCAATCGAAGTGTTATGTCTGATTTCTACTGGATTCAAGAACTTACCTTGCGATTAACGGGTTGTTTGCTGTGTAAAATATGTAGTTATGCAAGTGGCGACCTATTATTTATTTATGTATTTAATCACTTCAACTATCACGCTGCAAAGCGGGATGTCTGGCTGAAGGAACGTTCTTACTACCAGAACGACTCCACTCAGGTTTGGCCCTGACAATTATTATTCGTATAATAGTAGCTATTGATTTGTACTTTTTTTTTAATCACTAAGAACAAGCGTTTGACCACCATCCTGCCTGATGCTAAGCAGCGATGTGATTAGTACTAAAATACTATTACTGTATCAAATGGAAGGAACGCTAGAAATTTACTGGTTTATGTGCTTTCAGCTTTATACGGTTGCAATATTTTCCAGTGGCGGGACATGATGAATGCGGCCACTTGTCCATGGCGCGTTAAGGCACATATCATCTCGCTACAACAGGGATTCAGCGGGGGTAAATGTAGCAGATTTGCTTCATTGTAACCCTGACGGGCTTTAGACTTTAACTATAAATATTAAGTGGCATAGTACACAGACGCGGTAGGGCTGGAAAGTGAATAGGCTGCCAAAGTTCTATGATGAAAAAGTTGTTTGCCTCTCAGGTATCAATCAGGCTGTAAGTTTGCACAGAAACTTGCACAATGAAAAAAGACTTTGGATTATGCCATGTGCTTTTGGGGCAATTAGCCTAAAAATATATTTAAACATGGCTAAACAATTTTAACAAGATTACGGGAATAGTTCTAAAAGCATGCTAACATACGTACGCATACTCATTTGTTTTACTCATCTTATGTTTTAATTAATTACGTTTTAACTGTAAAGTAAAATTTAAACCATGTATGTGTTGGTAGGTACTGTTAATTAATAAATGTGGCCATATTCCTAGTTATGTTACCTCCACAATAAATCTCGCGTAGAATTCAGTTATCAAAAGTTAGTTAACTGTAGATTTTTTACTCTTCTTCAGGAAACTGTTACATTTTTTCAATGTCAGTACGAGTAAATTTTTTTGATAAAGTTTACAGAAGTTCTTTTCATGAAACATTTAGTAATAAACATCCAGTACCAACTCTCAATAATATGATTAATATAGTGGAAACTATGTGTAAAGTTATCTTTGGTTTAAAACAAATGAGTAAATTCTTTAGGTTGAAAACTGAAAAAAAAACTGCCACACTTGCTAGTTAGCAAGCTTTTAGAGTTGTTCCCGTAATCTTGTTAATATTTTGAAGCCAAAATCCACTGTTACTGTATACTTCTACTGAGTGCATTTTAACAGGCGTCAAGGCCCCGGAACGAAAAAAAACATGTACGACCTCTCCATAAAACTGAGGAACAGCTGAGGTGGAATTTTCCCCCGCATTGACACTAAAATACACAGTATGTGTACGGAAACATTAGACGTCGACTTCAAAGGGTATTTCTGCACCAGCCTGTACATACAATAAATAATTAAGGATACTTAGACATTCGAATTGTACACCCTGTAGGTAGGGGGTAAAGGCAGGCAAATTCATGAATAAGATATTATTTACAAACGCCCGCTTCTCGAGACTTTGATTGCGTGTG
Organism: Conopomorpha cramerella; assembly: GCA_012932125.1. Classification (NCBI taxonomy): domain Eukaryota; kingdom Metazoa; phylum Arthropoda; class Insecta; order Lepidoptera; family Gracillariidae; genus Conopomorpha; species Conopomorpha cramerella. The sequence continues at coordinate 33,601 of SJJU01003501.1, forward strand.
CCTATTTTAATACCATCTTTGTATTAAGCGGAGCATGGAAGTGTATTAATATTGAATATGTCGTCGACGCGTGCTACGACAAAAGAGAAATTCTTCTCAAAAGAGTTAAAAATGTGCTACATACAACGTGAGTTCCTTACTTTACATATAAACTCTTTTTGTGTGTGTTATATGCTTGTTACGTAACGTCTATGGGCTCACACATGTACCTACTAATAAGAGGAGCTAACATTGTCTAACTTACACACAGTTTTGTGTTTTTCCCACGTCAAGGAAATACCTTAAGACAGTAAAGGACAAAATTATGATAAGTTATACACTATTAAATAAAAAAAAATACACTTCACGCCTTTTAATCCTAAAGCCGGGTAGGCAGAGGTACATAGGCTCTGAAAAAGACTACACACAATACACTATTGTATTGTATCTATATATCGCACATGCTCTAAAAAACTGTCATAACATAAAAAAAGCGATTTTGAGAAAACACAATTTTAAGTTATTTATTTCCCTGTTCAAAGTCGCTCAGAATCAAACAGTCACAAGTGCCGTCTAGCCGCGAGTTTTTGAATTACGAATATGGCGTTTTTGTAGATTAAAAAGAAAAAAAATGCACCTTTCTGTATTATTGGATTTTTGTGTTATGACAGTTTTTTAGAGCATGTGCGATATTATATGAAACTCAACGTCCTGACTGATTCATTCATCACTGACACCTTAATGACCAGCCCAATCCCTTGACCCTAGAAATCTGAAATTACACAGGGGTTCCTTTTCTGATTCTTACATGAGGTATGAAAGGATTTAACAAAATTCATTCCCTAAGGGCGTCAAAATAGGGGTAGGAGTTTGTATAAGAAAAACGTCAATACTGAAACTACGCGAATGAAATCGCAGGGCGTCTACACCCTAGTTTACAATAAATCAAAAGTGAACTTGCTTTTGAACTACTGACGTAATAGAAATGAACAAGTTTGCTCTATCCTAGACTACATCGCTGCTTACCATCAGGCAGGATGGTGGTCAAACGTTTACAATGTTGAAAAAGATCTGGGACTCAAATGTTGATCTCTATTCTTTGTCAATAGAATATTTTTTCGAAAACAATGAAAATAAAAATACTTATCCTTATGAATTTTTCACTTTCGATTCAAATCTTTAACCTACTAATTTTATATATGCGAAAGTGTGTCAGGACCCAGTGTCCAATTTGTTCTTTCTTCACTGAAAAACTGCTGAACGGATTTTGAAGATTTTGTGTTGACATTATATTTAATACTTGGAACCTAGGTTAGGCTTTTTTTATTCCCATTTTTTTTATGAGAACGGAGTAACACGCGGGTAACACCGCACGGCATAACTCATCTAAAAATGCGTTAGGTAAGCCTTCCATGGAAAAAGCCTTCCTTCCGTACCGAGCTAGATATTTCTCCAAAGCCCTCTGGTGAATTCGAAATCGTGTAATTGGCGAAGAAATTGTCAGTTCACCGGTTTGTTCTGTAACATTTGAATTTTATTTCCCCGAAGACTATTTCGCGCGATTGCGTTTTCTTTAAAGGGAATTTTCTACGTTAAAAGAGACGCGCGGCTCTTAAAGCCACTTGTTTACGAGCATAAAGGTCGCTTATGCACCTGGGGTTCGCGGAATTACATATTTTATGATTTTGTTTCATTTAACATTATGTATTATTAGTAGACACCCTACGATTTCATTTGCAAACTTTTAAATTATTAATACAATTTTTAACAGACTGTTTATCGCGGCCTGGTTAAGGTTTTTCCAAATCCTTTCTCTGGATGCGAGAAGCCGAAAACAGATCACAGTGGCGTGCAATTGGAGAGGCCTATGTCCAGCAGTGGACAGGTATGGGCTGATGATGATGATGGTGAAATCCTTTCTTAACCGAACCCAAATATCAAGAAGCTAACTGCAGCTGTTTCGTCTGACGTTTGCTAGTTTGAATCTTAATATGAATACTGAGCGTAAAAGGATTCCGAGCAATGATCTTGCTTCGTCAATAGGAACAACTTTTATGGCGACAATGCGAGGAAATAGAAAAAAAAAATGTGCCTTGGGAGAGGACATGAACCCATCAACGTTTATAAGACCATTGCTCGCGGTTCTTTTACATTCAGTATTGATACATGTGAATTATGAACTTTCTCCGATCACGATGCGACGTTAGACGACAATTTTTCGACATATATACCTAATTGCTTCAATCGTTACAATTAACTTTTGTTCCAGTTTACGAGTAAAAACTTTTAATTAGATGATTACTCAAACTGAAGCGCCGCGATCTAGGTACATTAGAATTAAAAAAAATATTATTTAGGTATAAAACATGAAATATTTTTTTTTTGTTGTAAATACGCCGAGAAATTCAACACAAAATAGTCGAAAAGAAATTTTAAACAATATACCCGGAAGAAGAGGGGAGATACGCACAGGAGCAAAATGTTTTATGCCATATTTCACTCAACATTCAACAAGACTGAAGTTCAGAATTTCCATAATCCTTATAAACAGCTTCTGGTACACGGATTCTCTCAAAATAAAACATATGTACGTAGATAAGTACATATCACAGCGTCACGCCTGTTTGCCAAAGGGGTGGGCATGAACAATATTGGTCTAAAAACAACAATATTTTCAAATGAACTTTTGAATAATAACAGCGATCTTGAACATTGTTGCTATAGAATTTCCAGCCACTGTTGTTAATAATTATAATACTCACCTTGATCAAATTCGCGTGACATCATCTGCATAAACGCCACCGGCAGGTTGTTGCGCGATGCTTCAGTAACACAGAGACGAGCAGTAAACTGTCGTTTGTGCGAACAACGTAGAAAGGAAAAGCAATTAGGTTCAATGTAAATAACTAAATGTATTGTAGTGTACTCTGAAATTTGCATAGAAAGCGTCGGAACGCCAAGCCTCGAGCAAACACGGCCTCCTCTACTTATCCATAAACTATAAGGTAACGTGAATATGTTTATGAGTAGTTTCCTTTGCGATAGAGGTCAAGATGCCTTGGATGAGGATGCATCAATATGTCCGTCACTATAAGCTTCCGTTCAAAACTTCTATTGTGGAGTTGAAAAATAATTGCTCTCCTCACTTTGATAGAATGCTCACTTAGCCGAGTGGCCTCGTCTTTCATAATATAGTTTTTGTCCACAAAGTGTTGGGAGTTCGGGGAAAGATCACAAAGTCGCAAGAACTTTTGATTCACGGCGTCTGAGTTGCTCATGCTATTAATTTGGCTAGGATTGGACCAAATCTCGGTGGAGTAGCGCGAAAACTAACATAAATCTTTTTTTGGCCCATTTAGCTATTAATACTTTTTAGGACATCCCTTTTTTTGTCAAGATTTATTTTTATAACAATAGTATTTTTATCACTTTATCACTCATTCCTGTATGTGGGAGAATGGTGCGATAAATGCTTGAAAAGACATTTATTTAGATTCATTACTTGAAAATACCTATAGATTTTAAAATTTAACTCAATCGTAAGTACTTTCAGTTCAATCCCGTAAAAAGTGAGTACTTTCAATTCAATCCCGTAATCGAAGATCCGCACAAATCGAAGAAAACATTCAAAACAAACAGATCCATCACACACAACGGACAAACGCCGCCATTGAAACTGTAAATAAATCCCATGTAGTCGAGTAATTTATCAAAAACTGGCAACACCAGCGCAATCTAAACTCGGGGCGTGACGACAAACGGCCATGATCGATTTCTATTCTTTTTCAATTTCGCCGCCGGGGCAAAGGAATGTCCACTCCGCGCCAGGCTATATAAAAGCCGGGTTGACGGACCCCCGTAAGTAGATCAATTTGCCGAGATGGCGGGAAAATGAAAAAATCACCGAAGCGGCAACCCTGGAGACTAGATGGCTGAAGTGTGATAAAATAAACGAGTAACATAATAGCATTTATAGCTAGGTACGATACCTACACATGAATCACGTAAAAGCCTTGGGATAAAAATGTATTTTTTCGTAACAAGGCCCAAAGTTTCACCTTTGCTTATCCTGATCCAGTGGTAATTTTTAGTCTCTATATACCTTCTTACTTTTGTGAATTTGTTCATAAAAATCATCTTGATAATATCGGACAAGAAAGAGTATGACTTATGCATCATCAATACACAGTATGAAACAAAATCGCATCCCGCTGTCTGTCCCTACGTACATATGTTTAGATCTTTAAAAGTACGCAACGGATTTTTATGCGGTTTTCTTTAGTAATTAGAGTGATCCTTGAGAATGGTTATATATGTAATACATGCATCAGCAGAGAAACTCTGCGAAATTACATTGACAAAAGAACGTTTATCAAAAGTTATTATTTTTTTACCTAAATTGTTTACAAATAGTAATTAAATAAAAATATTTTTTTCTCTCTAATTGTGTATTTAACCTCTCGGCTAACTACTAAAAGTAAAAATTATGTATCATAAGAGCAAGATAGAAAAATAAAATATAAAAAGGTCGATTTGCCACATACCACTTTTCGATTTTAAATCCTTATATTTAAACTAAGCTGTAGCTGCTAATTTGATACAATCGATCATCGATAATTGTATTAATAGTAAAGGTAGGTAAATGCGTATATTTGATTGATGATCAGTCTCTCACATTCCAGGTTACTGTCTGATGAAATCTTATTTAGTCGCTTGACAGAATGATAGATGCAAATTAATATATTGAAATAAATACCTATTATAAATAAATACAAGAAGTTATTTTTGTACACTTTCGGTATTATCGTCAAGTTAGTACGAAACGCCAGGATGTGGAGTAACTTGCCGCAGTCAGTGTGTGTCTTCAATTCTCGGATGAGCAGGTATCTAACAAATCTATGTGTTCCATTGTCAACCACATCGGTGCTTAACATCAACCAGGATGATGGTCAAACTCTTGTTTAGAAATTAGTTAAAAAATCACTGAATTCTATCCTGGAGTTAACGTCTAACGTGACAGTTGTCAATTCAGTTTACATTGCGAAGAGTGGACGAAATTGATGAAAAACATTTGTAATTTCCGATTCCTACATTTTTTATTTATCACAATATAACACATCTACCTTTGATGTTTTAGTATAGGTACGAGTTTATTGGTAACATCATCAAAATTGATGGACCGCTAGATGGCAAATTTTTGGCCGACCGGGCATAACCCCAAATGTCAAGCTAAAAATAATAATGGTCATAACTTATCTAAATATATAAAAGGAAAAGCTGACTGAATGACTGACTGACTGACATATCAACACACAGCCCAAACGGCTAGACGTAGGGACTTGAAATTTGGAACGGACGTAGCTTAGGTACCATAGGGGTGCACTAAGGAAGGAATTCCCGAAATTACCACGGGAACGGGAATTAACGGGATAAAACGTTTGTATGCAAAATCTAAACCGCTCAAGGTAGACGCTTGAAATTTGGGATGCAGGTACCTTAGTACACTAAAAGCTTAGGTGCAACAGGCTATTGGAAAATTCCCATGGGAACGGGAGTTATCGGGAAAAAACTTTTGTATGATAAACCGCTCAAGTTAGACGCTTGAAATATAGGATGCAGGTACTAAATTACGCGAATAAAATCGCGGGGCGTCCACTAGTCTACCTATATTTCTGTCCAATAAATTGCAGGGATTATGAATCTGAATTTATGTATAAATACAAAATTAATCTTTCTGTTATAAGTACTCAACCGAACTAAAAACAACACTGAAAACTGAAATGACTTAATAAATTATTAAAAGTAATACCAACAATGTTATACGAATTGGGAATTAAAGCGCACCTCTCGTGTATTTGAATGACTCGTTATTTCAGGCTCATTTAATATTAATTAATGGTTGGGCTTGATAACATGTGAAATGGCCTAGAAAGCTACGAAGTCGTTTGTATCAAGTCCGCCGTGAAATCCCTGTGACTTATGTTGCGCACGGGCGGCGGTTTTAGATTGCTATACAGGCTGTTCGTGATGTCCACGTTAAGCTTACATCGCATAATAGGCTAACATATCAATACATAGTATAAAAAAGTCACCTCCCGCTGTCTCTATGTATGCGTAGATCTTTAAAACAACGGAACGGATTTTGATGCGGATTTATTTAATATATTCTTTAATAAAACACACACATTGCCTTCGTCCTATGTTAAGTTGCTAAAACACTTGTGGAATGGAATTCGAATAAAGAAATATAGTTACTTAAATTATTTTTTTTCTGATTTAAATATGTACGTACTTATATAAATAAAACACCCAGGCACATCCTACAAGTACTTCAAAGCTCAATGCCTAAGTACCTGTTAGCGGGGGTATTCGAACCAGCAGCGACCCTACGGAATAGAGGAAGACATGCTGACTATCGGCCAACGGGCCCGTTAAATGTCTTGAATTACTGTTAATAATATAAATTGGCAAAACAACATATGGTCAGCTAGAAAAAGTTCGACTGTCATAGACTATTGGTTGGTTGGAAGATCTCTGCCTCTAGGACGACGTTTGGGTGTTCGGTTCCCGCCGTCAATATAATTCTGTAATGCTGGGTTGAGGCTAGTGTGGTAAGTAGATATATTTAAAGTCCCTGGCACCCATGGTGCATGGTCTTCTAGTTTAGTATCAGATGATCGAGTGCAAAAATGTCCCGGGATATGTTTTTATAAAAAAAATATGTATCACAGATTTTCAAACTATTTTTGATATTTTTAAGCTGGAGTTATTGTCTGATAATTGTAATACAGGTTAAAGGAGCACAATTAATTATGACATTTAATATAAACGTTAAATTATTTGCAGGAATTATCATGATGGATTATGATGACGTTAAGTTATTTGCAGTAACAAAAGTGAAAAACTGGTACAGAATGTACGTTCTATCGAATGAAAAAAAAAACTTGAAAATCGGTTTTTAATATTTTCTCTACATACATACATTGTCTTTAACCCGATATTAGTTTGACCTCGGCTTTTGGGACACGCTGTATGTTTTTTGCTATAGGAGTTTGCATGCCATTGATTTATAAAACCCTGATTGAGAGCGATAAATTACTTTTTCAGCATAAAACAAAATGTCGGACTAAAAAAAAAGCTATTGGCACGACGCTTTATTCTTGTTATTCTGCCTAGTTAATTTCAGCCCGTTTTTTTTATTAATTTTTTTGCTCCATGCAGTGTTTTATAAACTTTATAAAAGAACACTGCGTCTCTTGGATATTGGGAAGCCATGGAATAGTTTCATATAGTTAGTTTATTTATTATGTTCATAGACGTTTATCACATTAAATACATACATACAAACATACATACACACACTTCACGCCTGTCTCCCAGAGGGGTAGGCAGAGACTACAGATCTCCATTTGTCACGGTCCTGACATACCCCTTTCGCGTCATCTACATTCATACATCTTTTCATACATGACCTCCGGTTTCGAGTACTTTTCACGCCACCTTCCGCCAGGACATCACCAATCTGGTCAATGTATGTCCTTCTGGGGCGACCTCTACTCGCCCATTACATCACCCATATAAATCTCTTTCGTTAATCGACTTTCCTCCATTCTCTCCATATGCCCAAACCACCGAAGCATGCCCTTTTCAATCTTAGTCACTACATCTTCTTTCAAATAAAATTAAATAAAGACGAAATTCCATACTATCATCGACAAAAGGATTTCTTTAATTTCAAGACACACTGACATTACATAAATAGAAAAAAATAAATACACTTCGTGCCTTTTAATCCCAAAGCGAGACAGGCAGAGACATTTGCTAAACAAATGCTCACGGTTCACCATGCGTATTTAACCAACCGTGATAGGATGTGAGCCCATCGTCATCACACAAGTGTGAACACTATAGCGGCACATCTTGTACGTAGTTTACGAAACCTGAGGTCATGTATGAAAATATGTATGATTTCAAACGAAGCGAAAGGGGTATGTCAGGACCGTGACAAATGGAGATCTGTAGACTCTGCCTACACTTCTGGTAGACAGATGTGTGTATGTGGTCTACCTCTACATCACGGTGTTTTCCTTCACCGTATGTGCGTTGTGTTGCGTACATAGGTTCTGAAAAATAGTCCCATTGGTACGTACATCAGGCTGCGAACCCGCAAACTTCCGAAATCAATACTTGTAGTGCACGACCACTAAACCACAAGAATTTAAATTGAATAGGTGACACCTATATTCTAGGTGATATTAACAAACCCGGTAATGTGATTAGATTACCACCTACATCTATCTACAAACGATCGATACGCCTAATAGGTATAAACCGTATTATGTATACACGTGCCACTTCTTAATTACTTTACTGGCTTTAGGTGTGCCGTTGTTCTATTTATTCCTGCCTTTGGAAGTAAAAATGTCCATGATCGTCGAGCATTTATTTGTTTTTTTTTTTTTAATATAGATGTCCATATAAAGGTAATACTACTCATTATTAAATAATTTTTGAAGGAAACGCGTACTGACATGATATTAAAAGTTTAAAACTACTATGCTGAATGCTTATCTTTGGTTTTAAACTTTTAATACTCATTATTAGTTGTATTTTTAAACACATTTTCTTTCAGATATCGTATTAGTATACACAATCCAGTTCCGGTCACTATACGTACACTTTTCAAGGTAGTTTATATTGATTTCTGAATAAATTAATCTTTAATTCAGAAGACAAAAGGCTCGTCTTTAATTAAGCTCTGATTAGTCTATGGATTTTAGCTTCAGATCATTTATTTTGGCTTCTTCATGGGAAGAGTTACATTGGTGGATAACGGTACGATTATCCTGGAAAGGTAGTTACCTAATGTTACCTAATGGCACACTAGTTATCAAATAAATTTTCCCACCAGTACAGAATATTGTAAGCGACGACTCTCTACATTCACCAAATAAATAAAGTCGGTGACAATAAAGTGCGGTATTTTTATTAAGAAGAATAAACCACACAAACTTCGTTAAAATACTCCCAACATAAAGCTTCATCTAACTGTGATAAATGCATCAGCCACGTTCGTTGGTGCGTTGACACCCTAATGCACGCGTGAAATTTTCAATTACGCGCCTAAACCGAGTTGGCGTTTGCGAACCGGCAAAGTAAAAAGTGCGTAAAGCACAGATACAGTAGACACCACTATGGAAGCTTATTTCTATAGCGGCGAGGTGCACAATGGTATCGAATGATGCGTCAACGTAACTTGGTCGAGTAGTCAGCAATTACGTTGGCGGCTTTAGCAACGGTGACCCAAATTTGTGAGCTCACTAGTTGCAATTATGTGCTCGCAGGTTTATGTCCGTTACTTCATCATCATCAACGCATCCCGTACTTCCTGTAAGGTACGGTGAAATAGGTGGATGTGATGGCCTCTCGTCGGCTTGGTGTTTGTGATGCTGGCGGTGATTGGTGGTGTGCACACTTAACCCGGCGAACAACACCTAAAGATAGATAGAATAGGGTCACGGATAAGGTGGACACATTTACATGTTCGTTGGTTGAATTCACAAAAGTCACTTTAATTGTTTTGTGTTATGAATAAGTTTTAGTTGTACGAAAAAAAAAATTATATAAATCCTAGTTAGAAATTAATGTCAACATTGGCGCATTAGGTTAATCCTGTAAAGGTAGTAGTTTGTATGTTAACTAAATAAATAAATAAAGATAGAAGTCGGCTATGTTAGATATGTTTTTGCAAGTTTTTTTGGCATCACATTTTGATAGAGTTTCGTTTTTCACTGGTAAAAAACTGTTAAAACGAAATATATGTAACTACTAGCCGTGCCGCGCGGTGTTGAAATAAAATCGGATAAAGTATAGCCTTTGTTATTCCGGGATCATGTAGCATTTTAATAGTGAATGAATTGTCGAAATGTATTCAATAATTGGTGTTTATTTTTTAACAAACATTTAAATCTTTTCTATATTAGTAGGTATACCTAATTTAGTACCTTACACATGAAAAATATGCTTATTATCCTTCGCTCCTACTCGTTAATATCCTTTAATCATAATTTCAGAACAGTGAGCAACAAAGTTATAAGAAAATCAATATGTCAAATAAAGGTACATCACGCCCAAAATTGCCCCCAAAGATTGGAGATGACAATTCTGAGCCGGCCATTGTCTAAGGTGGATGCAGATGCCCCGATGTGCCGTAAAGTGAGGAAACGCCGACAGCGATTGGCTATTCACCAATTTGCTTGAATACCGATTGGATGTTACGACGAAGGCGTCCTGTCTCATCCAATTGAGAGTTCAGCGAAATTATCCGACATGCTGTGGGTAGTCGTTTTGGAATTGAATTTCAACAATTCGGAAGTTTCAAACGTTCACTGATCAAATCAATGGACATTCTGTAGGACAATTCTCGATACTTCAGTCGGTATAAAGTCAGTGTTACGTCCGTATTCTGAAACGTTACTCAAGCAAAAGGTCCTGTATTCTGAAACGTTTTTCAAGTAAAAATCTCTCCTCAAGAAATGTTTATAATATTTGACTCGCTTTTTTTTCCTGTTACGTTTGATTAAATATTGACTTAGTGAACTGCATATTACCTACTACATGTTTTTTTGTGGTATGTGATATTGAATAATAACTCAATAGTATGTACCTATAGATAACATAAAGAGCAGCCGCTTTCAACAAAGGTTAACTATTACATCGCCCCACATTTCACAAAGGAAGACCCAACATGGATGAATCACGATGAAGAGCTCTTAACTTAATATAGGGGTACCAAGAACCAAACATCAAAGGCAATTTCGGATAAATGAATGAGTGAACCATAAAGGAAACAACAATTAATATTAAACCAAAACTTTGAGCTTTCTTCATTCCTTAAATTCCTGAACTAAGTCGTTGTTTGCTTTAATTTAATTTCTTTATTTGCATAAAGCCTGTTCTTGGAAATCTCTTGGCACTAACTTCGGGATAGCGGAAGCACCTGTCTTTGTTAAAATGTAATTCCAAGAACATTTACAATTACGGTATACTTCTTGACTTTACACATTAGTGACTTGACTAATGTAAGAACAGGCTTTATGCAATGCAAATAAATAAAAATAAAGGCTTTATGCGAATAAAGATAGACCATTCTCATTAGTATTCAAAAACTTATGTAAACACATTACTAAACTCGCAAGAAAATATATGTGTAATAATATATGTAATACGTCTTCTTAGTTACACTATTTATAAATCAACAACGGCTGAACCGATTAGTCCGAAAATTGATATGATATGATGATATATTTACACCAAGAGACGGACATAGGGTGGATTTTATCCTCAACCTTTGAGGCGCGTCGCTATATAGAGAGTTATAGTTTGTATGAAATATTGAAACTACGCAAATGTATATAAAACTTCAATAAATTATAAAGTTCTGAAATAAGTAATATTAAATACTAGAAAGCAGTACTTTATTGTCTGTGAAAAAAACAATTTCTTTACTCAGGTAGCTGTCCTATACAGGGTGGAAAAAAGTTATGGGCCCTGCAGGGGAACTGCTTTAAATCCTTTAGTTAGCCTATTTTACTGAAAGGAAGCATTCCTTTATTTTTAAAAAGAAACAAAACTGCATTCAAACTTTTTTTAAATGTTGCTAGTATCAACCGGGAATCGAACCGACTAAAAATTTAAATTAACACTCGCTTGTTTATCATACGACTCGGTAGAATTATTGTCTGGGATAAACTCTGTCTAATAACCATTTGATCTGTATCTTTATTAAATTTTCATTAAGGCTTACCTTAATAAAAATGACAATGTCTGGATAGGTACAAACGAGACGATTAAATGGCTAGCGAGAAGTCCAGACCTGACGCCTCTGGATTACTTTTTTTGTACAATACTTAAGGGTTGGGGTAGAAAATGTTATTTGGAGCATACACCACAACACTATCTAGAGGGCTACTCGAAATGAATTTCAACGTAGACTAACATTAAATTTGTGTAACCGTAACGAGAGGGGTCATATCGAGCAACTTATCAGTTAAATTAATGAGATTTAAAAAAAATGTTTCATGTTTGTGTTTTTTTTAATTATTAATAAAATAAAAACAATTGTTTTTTTGTTTCAATTACCAAATAAACGTTTCTTAGACAGAAGTCTATTTTCTTAATTTAATTTCTATATATCAATTTTATTAAATACGTGAAACCAAACAAAAATAAAAAAGATATGACAAAAAATAATCAAATATAAATTACAAAACAGTATCCACCACATGTTTCGTCAAAATTCTTATGCATCTAAACAGACAAGGCATCCACAGCATGTTTCGTCATTTACAAATTACA
>SJJU01003502.1:0-24696 GCA_012932125.1 Conopomorpha cramerella
CAACATACATAACAAACATCTCCCCAATATAGGCGTCATCACCGACAGCACCATGTGCAGACTATGGACGGCGAAAATATAGCGGAATATATACACATTTTGATCATATGGCCGAAAACGCCCATAACCGCCACGCTTGGCAGGCAATCGCAGTGATGATGTTGTGGTTTAATTCATAGAGAGAAACGGCGCCGCCCGCGTCCTCTGAGTTCCCTCAGTCACCTCTTACGACCCCTACGATGGACGACAACAAAATTTGGGGTGGTGGACACGTCATGTGTTTATGGAAAAAATGTCTGTTTGTCCGCGAATCACGTCAAAACGGCTGGACAGATTTTGTTCATATTTGGCACGCAGATACTGGATCCAAAAATAACTAGACTTGCAATCCTAAACCGACGTTTTGAATAAAACAAAATAACAATATTATGAAAAACATGCTGAGTGAAAGAGTAAGAGACAATATCTTCTGTCCCTTGAGTGTGTATCAGGGTATATCTGGATCCGAATTGCCAAATTAGTAAAAGTGACAATTTGGATCCAAAAGTACCTACCTACCTACATAATTTTCATTTTCCATACATTTTGGTGGAAGAGACAGACTGAACGTGGTACGCGGCTTGCAAGTCCAGTTGTGTTTGAAGGTATTCCTCCACCTACCAGACATTCCGTATCTGTGCACAGAAAATTTGACACGTCATTATTTCATCGCTCACGCGCCAAAAGATCCTTGTAGAATTAAACAGGTACTAATATTCTACTAATACCTACTTATTAGTTTATACCTACCTGGGTGAGCAGCTGCTCACAGAGGTGAATGCATTATTGAACAAGAGACTCCGCCGTGCAAGTTCATCAATGTTTGGCGTTTGGCAAATTTTGTTTCCATACGAGCCTAGCTCGAAGCCCCCGTCGTCCGCTGTAAAAGTTATAACATAATATGTAGTGAGAGGCTAAAATGACATAATTGACAAATTCCACATTACACATTACCACATTCCACACTACTAATTTCTAACTTCAGAAAGTTATAGGTCTTGAAAAGAGATAGACGGTGCGGGTGCTAGGTACGCTCCAAGGCTGAATATAACCATAGGAGAAAAACAACTAGACCTTGCAAGCCGGGTAGCACCCTGAGTCTATCTCTTACAAAGCAATATGTATGGAATTTTAATGTACTTCTGGATCTGAACTGTCATTTTGACTAGCATAATAACAGTTTGGATCCAGAAGTAAATTAAAATTAGGTACATACTAGTTCTCATCTTTCTCCTATGTTTACATCCAGCCTTTCAAGCAACGTAGCACCCTCAGTCTATCTCTTTTCAACTAAAATACCTATATGGAACTAAAGATTATTTTTTCATCCTTGTATGTTTATTTTATATCTATGTCTGGTTCTATTCTAACCAACAGATTTTGTTCTGGTTTTATAGTATTTGACAACCTCTTGCCGTTTCTCATGCATGTTCTCCATATCTTTATCTCGTTTTATTCTAAAGATCAGTTTCGGATTGCAAGTCTAGTTTGATTGGTCTGAAAATCAGATCCAGATCCAGACCTTTCCCTCTGGCCTTTCCCAGAAAGAAAAAAAAAGAAGTGTCAGACTGTCTGCTAGGTTTTGTAGATATTTGTACATTTTGGCGCGTGTATAAAAAGTTTAGCACCACCTAATGTTGGTTTGTTGATCATATTATTGTAGATTATAGACCAGCGTATTCAAATCACATAAAAGATCAACCAAGAAATGAACAATCAAAGATCCTTATCGGATTGTATATGAAGGCAAAGTCTGTGTAATATACTCTATGGGCAAAGTGTTGTTGTGGGTGGTGCTTTGGCTGTTTTGATTTTTTGACATTTGTGTCAATAACTCAAACGAAACCCTGACGGACAGCCTCAAGAGAACCAAAATAAAAAAAAAACAGTAAAACTGCTCTAAAACGTACTTACCAAGTAAAATCAATACATTCTTAGATTTAATAGAATGAACTGTTTGGGTTATCAATAGACAAACGAACAATAAATAAGTGACACCGGTTAAGTACACCATAGCGTCAGATGTACCGTACCTAGTCTGTTTACACTACGTGACTGACGCGAATGAAGTGCTGACGTGCCCTGAGTTGAAGTGGAGAGAGAGGCGCTATATAGTGTCCTACTTTGACCTGCCGGCACTAAGTTGTTTGGCACCGCAGTTTAAAAGTGTTTACGGTAATTAGCATAAATCATAAAAGATGTCTACGCGAAGAAGTATTTTATATTTATTTGATGTGGATGGTACACTTACTAATCCACGTCAGAAAATATCTCAAGAATTACGAACATTTCTTTTGGATAAAGTTAAATCTCACGTATCCATTGGCCTTGTGAGTGGTTCAGACTATCAAAAAATACAAGAACAAGTAGGAGAAGATGCTATTGGCGAGTTTGATTACGTGTTTTGCGAAAATGGTTTGAGTCACTATCAAAAGGGCCAATTAAAGAGTCAGGAGAGTATCCTACAGCACTTGGGTGAGAAAAAGTTACAACAACTTATAAATTTTGCATTGGGTTATCTCTCAAAAATTGAGCTTCCAGCCAAGAGAGGTAATTTCATAGAATTCCGATCTGGTATGATAAATATTTCTCCAGTAGGTAGATCATGCACCCAGCTGGAACGAGAGCAGTTTGCAGAATATGACGCTCATCATAATATCAGGAAAGTGTTTGTGGAAACATTAAGGAAGGAATTCCTTGGTTCCAATTTGACCTTTGCACTTGGAGGACAAATTAGTATTGATGTTTTTCCAAATGGTTGGGATAAAACATACTGTTTGAACCATGTTGTTTGTGAAAACTTTTCTGAAATCCACTTTTTTGGAGATAAGACTGATCCGGGTGGTAACGACTATGAGATTTACATTGATGAAAGAACTGTGGGACACAAGGTGACCTCACCTCATGACACCAAAGAACAGTTGATGAAGCTTCTACAAATGTCATAAGTACTTAAAGGTTCTCCAAAGTAATACCCTAATAAAAATATTAAGTTCCTGTTGTATAGTCATTATACAGAATGTGTTTGAATGTAAATATATACAGATATTTGTCTAAGAACATTCCTTTGTCTTTATGTCAAGCACTTGTGTAAATACTATACCACTGTAATCTGCTACAGGACCAAAATGAAAGAGTTATAATTTGTATTTTAAAATCATTTACCAAGCTCCAGACTTAAAACTATGTACAATGTTAAATCACATAAAAATAATATTAATAGCATTATAAAAATGTAAGTGATTCATGTTCATGTAATGGTTAAACCAGAAATAAATATTTTTATCTTGATCACGGCTGCAGCAATTCTTTTACTGCAAAAAGTTTAAAATATGGCCTTAGTGGCCCTGATAGGCTGGTTTTCTTTTCTCTATGAAGGAGTTCATTCCCTCTTGACGGTCATTAGTAGGGATGTTGACCTCATACCACTTCTGCTCCACATCACAACCCTGCTTTATAGTCAGCTGCAAACCCTCATTAACTGCTTGTTTTGCACACCTCACAGCTACAGGAGCATTTACAACAATTTCTTTAGCTATGTCTATAGCCTTTTGAAAAGCAGCATTCTTTTCAATATTTTGAGGTACACAGTGGTTTGATATTCCTGTAAAGCAATAAAAATCACCTAATTATTCCAAAAATATTGGCAGATTATTTAAAAAAAGCTTATAATTATAATTCACTAAGTACCAATTTGTTGGCTTTCTAGGCCAGTGAGGATCCTTGATGTAAAAATGAGCTCTTTTGCTATATTTGGTTGGATTGCTCGGGGTAACCTCTGTGTGCCACCTGCACCAGGTAAAAGGCCTCGGCTTGTCTCAATAAGGCCAATTTTAGAGTTGTCAGATACTATTCTGATGTCACAAGCTAAAGCCAGCTCCAAGCCTCCTCCAAGCGCAAAGCCATCTATTGCTGCAATTGTTGGCATTGGCAAGTCTTCTATTTGAGTGAATGTTTCCCGGAGATGATGTACAAACTTTTTTACTTCATCATTATTCATTTTCTTCCGTTCCTTTAAATTCGCTCCTTTAACAAAAAAATATGTTAATCAATTCAAATAGTAAAATAATGTAAGGTTTTGTGTTGCCTACTCATACAACATCAATAATTTTACCTGCACAAAATACTCCGGGCACTAAGCTGTGCAAGACAACAACGGTCACTTTAGTATCATTTCGCAATATCTCATTTACTTCTCTCATGTTTTTTATTAATTCATGGCTAAGAGAATTTTTGCTAGTTGGAGAGTTCAGTCCGTACAATGCAATACGACCTTGAGAATCCGGAATTTTTTTGTAACTCACTAGACCTACAGATTCTGTTTGGCTACTGCAAAACCTTAAGTTTTGAAACTTAAGAAAAGTTTTAAGTTTTGTTGCAAACATTTTAATAAAGGTTTATTCCAATACGGACTAATATCAGGTAGGTCTTGGAAGTAAAATGATAATTAGCTAATGGCCTCGTTTAACTGATCACGACTATTGCTTTATATAAGAATGTACCTACGTATGTAGGTATTGTCCATCTTTATCTTATCGCATTGTATTATGTATTTGCTTTGTGCCTTTTTATTGGAATATATAAAGCGGTACTTAAATTCTACACCTATTCGGACTTAGAAATGTGTTTTAAGTGGTTTAGATAGTTTTCAAACCACATCAAACATCTATAAAATAGTACCTTTTAGGGATGGTAATCTAAAATCAATTAATCGTAGAATTCGGTGAATCGATATTTCACCCTTGAAAATCATTCAAAATCAAACATTCGATTTATTTTTCAGAGTGCTGTCGGTCGAATTCAAAAACTCGCAATATGGCTGTATGTTTAGTTGTTTAGTTCGTCTTAAATTATAATAATATGTACCTACTTGGACTTTAACAAAATATAAAAGAAAACTTGTAAAAAACATCAGATCTATTTATTGGAAATCGATCTTATAGACCTAGATCACAATTCGAATCGATTTAAAAATCGATCTTTTTGAGTGAGAATCTCCATCCCTACCTTCAGTCAAAACTACTTCTGGATCCAAACTGTCACTTTTACGACTAATTTGACAGTTTGGATCCAGATTTATCCTGTTACGCATTAAGGGAGAGAGGATATTTTCCCTTACTCTTATTAAGATATGAGAAACATGCAAGAGTGAAATCCCGCACTTCTCGTTTTATTCTCAACGTCACTTTTGGCTTGCAAGACTATTAGTAATTGTTTTTGGTCTGACAAGAAAAAAAATCTGTCGCCCAACTGTCAGTGTGGGGTTTTGTTGGATTGTTGCTTCTCTGGCTCAGACCAAATCAAACCCTCAGAACAAGGAATACTATGGAACAGACATACCTACAAAAAAAACGTGCATACCTACGCGACATTAAAATGGCGGACTAGTGTTGTACAATACATTTACCTTCATCAATATTTATCGATATTTTTTCGACACATACATAAAATCACGACTGTATCCCAGATGGGTAGGCAGAGACAGTAGGCCTCCACTTGCTACGATTCTGACATACTTTTTTCGCATTCATAAATCGGTTCATTCATGCACGTTGTTGTTTGGTGCCTTTTACACGACCTTTCTTTGGAACGTCACTGATTTGGTCAGTGAACATTCGTCGTGGCCTACCTCTTCCGCAGTGGCGGGCCGTGAAATTTTCATCAGGGTAAGCTGTCTCCTATGAGTAGGTACATACGACACTAAAATAACATTAAGTAGGTACCAATTTTGTGCCAGACTACAAAATATTTCAATAGAAGATCACAACATCAATCACTAGTTTAGCAAAATTAATATCTAATTACGTTACGTCCCACAATTTTGCTAAGCAGCTGATTCAGGCGCTGTATGCAGAAACAGAACTGAAACAGATCGTGGTGGAATGTGGATGCCTTGCTCTTCCCAAAGCACTACATAATACCTTAGTCTGACTAAGTAAATACACTAAAAAAACAAGAAACTACCTCATAATACCTTGTGTTTGCTCCAAGTTGCTCTTTAACTAAGAGAAAACTTACTTAAACTTTGGAAAACTTCTCTTTAAAAATGAAACATACTGAGTCTGGTAAAGGTATTTACATCATTTATTAATAGGCAGTTAACACTAATGCAGGAACAAGAATTATTTATTTATTTACATTCATTACTCATTGCGGAATAAAACAATTTTGTTAAAATAATTTCGAAAAGATAGAGTCTCGGTGGTTCTTTTTCCAAAATATCTGAACCGTATGTCCATATAAGATTTTATTACACTTTTCATCAATAAATATTTGTGGCTCGCGTCGTGCTCACTAGAGTCCGTTGCAAATGCGGTCCAACTTTCACCTTGATGTTCCATTATAAATGAAAAAATGTACAAGTAATATTTTTCAAAATTAGGCTTTTGGAAATTTACTTTCAATAATTTCTCCGTTTTATTGCATAGATCCTCAACATCTTTTGAGGGGTAAACGAGACCCCCTCTTGTTTTATATTTAATCAATGAATGACTATAGGAACTAGGGTTGCCAAACAACATAGATGCACAAATGACGCATTTGATATTTCGTGACAACTTTCTGGCAACGAATCCGGCAATATACGTCACAACACTCTCAGAGTATTTCGATATGCCGTTGTTGAGGCAGTCTATATATTCTTCGTATAAGACGCTGTCGTCTTCTGGTACCTCAATTAACGTCTTTGCAGGTGTTAAATTATTTATTGTGGCCGCTGGATCATTACTGCTTGAAACGGACAGAATGTCAATTTGTTCCAGGGGAATGCAATTCCCCAGGCCACCATCGCGTATTTCAGCTCGTATTAGCAGACGTTTGAAAGCTGCCCTGAATTGTACAGCATTCGGGTTGTTGTTGAATCCTCCGCGTGCTCTGATGGCAGAAAAGAATAGCTCGATGTGGTCTTGGCTTATTTTGTACACGGGCAGATATTTCAGTATTTTACTTTCTAATACGAGTTTCCTGAATACTTCCACAGTGCTCCTCATATTTATTATGAGACCTATAAATCCTGTCTTTCTCCTGGACTGGACTACCAATTCTCCTGAAATAAATTTCAGATTTTCTATATAATTGATAGCTCCCTCAAAAAGAGCTTCAACTAGGCCAATATTTTCGGGGCAAATAGCCTTTTTCCAGCCTGGTGGTCTGATGGAGCAGCTGTTCAAGACATCGAAGACGTCGTTCATTGTTCGGATGAAGACTACCGTTCCCTCACAGTCTTTAAAATCTTCGATCGATAATTCTTTATCGCAAAATTCAAGTGCGTCCGCCACTGAACTACTCAGAAGTTGTGTGGCGAGGCGCACTTTCATTTTTTGCTTGGAGAAGTATAGATGGGCTTTGGTTATCTTCGTCCCCATGTGCAAACCTTCACTTTCTTGTAGCTCCAATAGCTTATCGAGGTAAGCATAATTTATTTTGCGGCCGTGCATGTCGTGAAATATTTTAAGTTCCCCGAACGTATTACGGATTAATTTTATCGCATGACATGGGTCGATGAAGCAATAAATTTTATCACTATTGCTTACAAAGCACGTATTCAATTGTTGACACAGTAAGTTGCATCCAAGATGATCGAACATGCTAAAATTTGCAGCAGGTCCGTCACATGTAACAGACACTATTGTTATTCCGGCTTCTTTACATTTTTGCAGGCATATCTGCAACAGAGCAGCTTTTTGTTCCCCGTTTAAACTTGTGATCAAAAAGTATGCTACTGGCACTTTCCATTTGCCATTTATGCAGTTTACTAGGAAAACTAGACTTTGATTAGCCACATCTAACGAATCGTTTTCCATATCTATGCCAATATTGACGCGGCCATGATATTTTTTTGTCTTAGAATCCCAAACTAGGGATTTCCTTATGGAAATTTCATCCAGCATTAATGCACATAATACGGAACCTTCACTGCATTCAACTTTTTTCTTGAGGGCACTAAAAGCTTCTGTGCAAAATCCGGGTTCGGCATCAATATTTTGATACCACCTGGTTAGTGTGCGGGTATGTGGTAAGCAGGAATCATATGTAGAGCGCACAAAATCATATGCTCTTGGGGATAAAAAATGAAGCGTCAAAGCGAATTTCCGGACTTCCTCACTGTACTGCCTATCCAAAGGTAATCCTTTTGCTTTGGAAATTTGCCTCATAAGGAAGTCCTTAGGTCCAGCACATTGTTCTAATAATATAAAATTTTCATGAGTGATCATATTTTGTTTTTTAAGGTCTTTTATAATTTCCTGAAATGTTGTAATTTTTATCTTCTGTCTTCGGACAGTTTCGTTAAGACATTTAATTTTTTTCTTCTGACCAGCAACCTTCTGTTGCAAATTTTGAACTTCCTTAAGTACTTCATCCTGAAACAGAAGAAAGAATCAAGTTAATTAATGTGTTTGGCCGGAAATTGGTGACAATGTGTAACATCTAATTCAGTTCCCATGTATGAAGCATTTCTTTTCACTTCTTTTATAAAACCACCAAAGGACATACATACTACACCTACATACAGGTAAAGTTAAATAAAATATTTTAATATTACACACACTCATATTAATTCACCACAAACATAAAAATACTCACCAAACGGGAAGTTTCTTCGTTGCCTTTAGGAATAGGACAGGTAGCAGTGTTTGATGTTGAAGCCTCTTCTGAAAGGTGTTTCTGAAATTATAAATGTTATGGTATTAATATAGTTAGCAGCATAGGTTGAACTTTTTTGAAAAAATCCATAAATACCTGAAACTATATTTACAACTTTCCAGACTTCGTTAGTTACACTGTTGGTTTTGTTGGTACTGAATCTAAAGATGGAAAATATGTGCTAGAAAAGCAACAATGTATATATATTGCTCACCTTCAAAAACAGAGTTGGTACTGCATCATCTCTCAGTCTCAAAACATCCAGAGTTCTATTAAAGGAATTTTCCTCAAAGTGTAAGGAACAAAGAAATATGTCCTTTGTATTTGCTCGTAAATTCTCGTTTCCTATGGCTTGCAACCATAGCCGTTTTTTATTTTCGTTTTTGGGTAGTCTGTAAACATAAGATATTATGCGAAGTTAATAAACCACACTTAGAGCTGGTAACCATTATTGTGATAATTATGTAAAAGAAAAATAGAAGGTATCGATAACGTACGCAAAGCGTTAGCCTACAACACTACTATGTAAACAAACACAATTTAGATTATAGTAATAAAATACTATATTTAGGAGTCAAAAGGATAAACAGTTCATTTAAACATAAACAAATTGTAAGCATCTAATTACTAGCCAATATTAACTTCAGTATAATGTTGAACTAAGTTGATCAAATAGAAATTGTATGGTACTCACCGGTGAAACGTAAGATTTGGCTGATTTTGGTTTTTAGTGGAACCACAGCCCACTAAACTGCATTTACTAGGCATCCTAAATAATTGTCATTTACAATTGCACGGATATTAGCATGATTTATTTAAATAATCGACGAAAACTAGTAATTTTCAGTAAACAAACAAGCAATTCACCAGAAAACTGACATTAGCTGCGCTACTAAAATGGCGGAACCAGGCACCTTAGTGACGTCACAAAAAATATGTCACTTTGACTGGACTAATAATTATACTGTTATTACATGTCAATACCGTATGATAGACAAAGATAACAGTATACTTATTGTTTCGTCGTCTACGTATTTGTATAGCTACGATTGTCCAAACCTTACACCATTTCCATAGTATTCCTTGTTCTGAGATCAAACCTCGTTTTACCTCGTTTTCTGTTGATTCTATGTTTTAAAGTACTATTAGGTATGCCGCATTCAAAATTTAAATTGGATCTGGACCCAATCACGGAAAAAGCTTTGGAGTTGTATTTATTCAGGAAGGTCAAAAATGTTGATCAAATTAAACACAATGTTATTAGTGGAATTTGGAAATGTTGTGTGATCAAACCAAGTTTGATTGTGGATCCATTACAAGTAGCAGTGGCTGCTAATAAAGCTGCAGTATCTTTACAGCAGGACTGCTTAGTAACAAGATCAGTGTATACGGAAATCCTCTACAACCTTTCAATGACCAAAAATATATCACAAAGCTTGAATAAATTTGGTATAGAAAATGGCGAAGACATACTTATGGCATTCCTGACAGATTCAGAAAGTAGTGCAGAAATAGATAACATATTATCTGAAGTTGTTGGAGAATTGTGTAAAATAGAAGAGTTGAAGAATATTGTAGATATGAAGGATTTAAAATTAACTTATAGATTGGGTGACATTGATGAAAACATTATTTTAGATGTTATACTAAGTAGAATATCAACAAAGAATTTTGTAACATAATATAGTCTTATTTAATTTCCAACATTTCCCTGAACCAAGTACTAACCCACCTGCTATGTTTATACAATCTGCAGGTAAATGCAGTAGGTGCGGGTGGTATATTCCCTGTATATCAACCAATTGGGATGCATTTTTCCGTTCTTTCCAACTTATAAAAATCCTGTATATATCTGTCAATAACACAAGAGATACCACTTCCATTTTATATCTTGAGACCTAGCCTGTATGGCTCAATATTAGTATAGTATTATTATTAAAATATTACTTTCAAGTTAATCTCAATGGTGTCAAATAGAAGAAATAGACATATACATAGGTAAGTAGGTTAGATACTTCATTTAGATTTTGTCTTAATACTTAGTGAACAGTTCTGCTGAATAGCAAAGCTATAAGTAGGTACTTATTACAAATTTTAATAAGTTGGGAAGAATGTAAATAAGTTGTCATCCCAATAAGTTGGGATAGATGGAACAACTTCTGTATAGCCTAAACATAGCTAAACTTCTTTCCTAGGCTAAACATAGGATGGAACCAATTTGTGATAGAATTTTGACAGAAAGACTATTGATATACTACTTACATTTCCAGTAAAAGGTAGCATGCAAGCCCTGTTCTGGTAAGGCATAAAACGCTTGTCAGTTGAATTAAAAAAAATGTTTATTATGAGTTAGGTAATTTAATTAATTACTGAAAAGTAAAGATAAAGTAGCTACCCGCTGTCTGTCCCTATGCAGTTTTAAAGATTTTCTTATATCTATAAAACTTTGCATTACATTTTAATGAGGTTTTAATAGTTATTCCTAAGGAAGGATTATATGTATAAATAAATGTCCATAATAGCAAGGAAACAATTGTTTAGCAAAAAAGTAATAGCAAAACAACATTTTCCGAGTCAGCTAGTAATTGATATTCTGGCCACACATAGAATTAACAAAACCTTTGTTTGCACTCCACGAAAAACTGAACTATATGAAATCCCTACCATTGTCAGTGGAACGGATCCAAAGAAACAGACAAGTGGCTGAAATGCATGTGTGACGCTTCTGGGTTGCTCCAGAGCCATTGTAGGAGATGCTCTGTATTCACTTCTCCAATTAATATATTCAAGGCATACGGGCAGTCGCCTGGTCACCGCGGTCTGGAATAGGTACATCCTCTTTGCAGATGAGGAAACTCTTAACACTACCATTTTGCAACTATTTTTAACTACCTACCAAAGTTTATGAGTTAATAGAGATGTTTGTTGTTCTCATTGCAAAATATAAGACGGGGGATCCTGGATCGGGTGCAGACTGCCTATTTGGGTAGTTTCGGTTAGACCGTCTCCTCCGGCCTTGGGCCCTGGAGGGGAACTACCTTAAATCACCATAATCAATATATCTTTATTGAGAAAGTGAAGTAAGTAGGTAATCTACTTCTACTAATGTACCTACAGTTTTCAACAGAATAAAACATGAATATCAAAAAAACAAGACTTGTTTTGCGAACAGTACTTACTAACCGAGTAGGTAATGGCGGTATAATGCGACCATATTAAAAGTGAGTGGTGAAGAATCGGAACGGCGCTTTTTAGGTACCATCTTATAGTCAGGTAATAGCTGGAAATGGTACATGGGGTTTTGTGTGGCGATCCGTGCACCCATCAGCTTCACCCACTAGTGTCGGTCGGTAGTTCCAACTATTGTAGTAATAACCCAGGGAAAACCTCTCATTAAAAACTCGTTGCTTCTTTTGGAACTTATATATTGTTATTTTTAGCACTCACAATACAATCGTCTTCAATTGCCCAAAACAACACCCGTCCATATTCCTCACACCTTTTTTTCTTCTTTTTTCTTTCCGTTCCCGCCAAAAAAAAACCCAAAACTCCTGGTAGTGCAATTTTTAGGAATATGTAATAGTGTAGGTACCTATCTACACCGTTAGATTGGAAATATTAAGATCTATAAACTTATACGTATATTACATCACGTAAAGGTACCAAAGATTATAAGCTGTTGTAAATTTGAAGTACCTATGTACCACAAGAAGTTTAGTTTTAATATCCATAACTAACTTCTCTCCTGAACATGTTCCGTTTTTTAGATCCGACTTTCTTAATAGGGACCATTGAAATTATCGAAGTTAATTAATAAAATCTTGAAAGTTGTTCATGCAGACTTTGAATTTGCTGTAACGAACGAACGAACTTTTTTTTCAAACATTATTTATTATAAACCGGTGCTATTATCATTGCACAAATAGTCTTTGGAGAAAAGCAAAACATCTAGACATTAAATGCAAGGTTTTACGACGCATTGTAGGGTTATGTTATGTGGCTCAGGCTGGCTGGACAAATCTTC
This sequence comes from Conopomorpha cramerella, assembly GCA_012932125.1. Classification (NCBI taxonomy): domain Eukaryota; kingdom Metazoa; phylum Arthropoda; class Insecta; order Lepidoptera; family Gracillariidae; genus Conopomorpha; species Conopomorpha cramerella. The sequence continues at coordinate 12,707 of SJJU01003502.1, forward strand.
AAAATGGGTCACAATTAAGCAGGTCAATAGGCCACTAAATGTGACGGCTAAACATCCTTACTTCAGAATTTGTGACGCTACAAGAATATTTTAACGTTTAAATTAGGTATTTAAAGTGATAACCATCAACATAATTTTCGCCGCCTACCAAAGTTGTGATATAAGAACGTAAGTAAAACTAAGAAGGAAGTAATGTGATTTATTAGAACAGCAAATATTTTGTTTTATTTATAGACATATCTTCGAGCATTACTTACCATGGCACTCTTACTTACCATTAAACACACCACGACTAAAAAACCCAACTGCAAAGACACGCAACTAAAAAGAAATGAACAAGTGAATCGTAAACACAAGTACCTATTCCTGCAACTTACAGTTATAGGTACATACCTACACTCATAACTCTTCTTTTTGGCTGGGTTCCTTATCGATCGAATGCCCAATGACGATGTTTATTCACATGTTCGGTCATATAATCATCGGGCTCATTTCAGTGTGCGTTACCCCAGCCAGATTTTGTCGAAAATCACATTTTTTTTTAAGTAGATAATTAGAAGTCCAACTTCTTCAATTGTTGTGCTGATTTTTAAATTTGTTTTGCTTATGGTTTTTTAGTTATTTGACAAAAACAGATCTGGCTGGCGTAACGTTACCCCAGCCAGATGTTTTGTTAATTAAAGGGTTTATTGAAATAAACTTTAGGTACATAATTAGTATTCTGAACGAGGTAAATGTTGCCACAAAATTTGAATTTGTATCGTTTATGGTTTCGGAGATATTCAAAATCCTGCTGGGGTAACGTTTACGTGTTCGCTGTATCTCCGAAACGGCTAAGCGAATATGTATAATTTTTTGTACACAGCTTCTATGAATTTGTTATAATTTGTTTGCCAATAAAGAAAAACAAAATAATGCACCGTTTAGAAGTATTTTAATTAAAAAAAAAAACTCAAAAATAGCTCCTAGCTCTTCAAAAAAGAGCTCTAAAGCCTTATTTGAAACGTCATTTTGTAGCTTACAACTGCCTTCAAATGTTTGTAAATTTTCATTAGAATCCTGTAGGTATTTATTAAGTTACAACGATATTTAATTCAGTTCTCGTAACGATGCGCTCCGGAGATTTTAAGCCTCCGATTTACTGAGTTCCTTGTGGATTTAAAAGTTGAATAAGATATCATTAATTAGTATTTTAGTTCAATTTTCTACCTGTAAAATTTCAGCGTAATACGATTTGTAATTACTGAGATAATTAAAAGAAAGACATTAGGTAGTGCATGATCATGGCAACCCGACCAAGTATAGATGGTTACGAAAAAGCGGCCACGTAGTACTTTATACTAACTTTTGAAATTAATAGGATAGTTTTAAACGTAAAGTACAGTTACGTACAGAAGTGTAAAACGAAAACAATATCATCTTAATTTGAGTATTTTTATTTACAAATCATGTCTTATAAACTTACAAAGAAAAATGCGAAGTACCTAAACACTTTAATTTAGTTATATATTTTCTTATAGCAGCATAATAAATGTTCATTGGCTCAACATAATATATATATAAGTTTAGCGCTTACGTCACAACAGGTTAAATAAGATAGGTAATGAATGGTACAGTATTTTAAGTAGGTAACATAAATAAGTAGACACAAATTAAAAATATATAATTTAATTCATTTCAAGATATATACTATGCTATAGGCTGAATAGTTTAATTCTGTACGCGACTGTATTGAGCATGTAGCGTTATTATACTATACGTTTTAAAAGGTAGGCATAAAGTACTACGCGGCCGCTTTTTCGTAACCATCTATACTTGGTCGGGTTGCCATGATCATGCACTACCTAATGTCTTTCTTTTAATTATCTCAGTAATTACAAATCGTATTACGCTGAAATTTTACAGGTAGAAAATTGAACTAAAATACTAATTAATGATATCTTATTCAACTTTTAAATCCACAAGGAACTCTGTAAATCGGAGGCTTAAAATCTTCGGAGCGTATCGTTACGAGAACTGAATTAAATATCGTTGTAACTTAATAAATACCTACAGGATTCTAATGAAAATTTACAAACATTTGAAGGCAGTTGTAAGCTACAAAATGACGTTCAAATAAGGCTTTAGAGCTCTTTTTTGAAGAGCTAGGAGCTATTTTTGAGTTTTTTTTTTAATTAAAATACTTCTAAACGGTGCATTATTTTGTTTTTCTTTATTGGCAAGCAAATTATAACAAATTCATAGAAGCTGTGTACAAAAAATTATACATATTCGCTTAGCCGTTTCGGAGATACAGCGAACACGTAAACGTTACCCCAGCAAGATTTTGAATATCTCCGAAACCATAAACGATACAAATTCAAATTTTGTGGCAACATTTACCTCGTTCAGAATACTAATTATGTACCTAAAGTTTATTTCAATAAACCCTTAAATTAACAAAACATCTGGCTGGGGTAACGTTACGCCAGCCAGATCTGTTTTTGTCAAATAACTAAAAAACCATAAGCAAACCAAATTTAAAAATCAGCACAACAATTGAAGAAGTTGGACTTCTAATTATCTACTTAAAAAAAAATGTGATTTTCGACAAAATCTGGCTGGGGTAACGCACACAAATCTGTCAGGGAAACGCCGAAGAAAATTCCCCATTGAACCATCAACATTTTACAGAATTGTGGCAAAGATAATATAAACAAGAAGATTGCTCAAGTCTAACGAAAAAACGTGGCCCTCAAATTTCGGTTTAAATCTAGATGGCGTTGCTAAATAGCCATTAAAATATTTTTCGCCGGCACTGGGGCTTCGGACCACCGCTAGTGTACTGCATTGTCGTCGTAAATTTATGGTAGCCCAATAGATGGCGCTAAAAAATTACGATTTTATGAAGACTCGACTCCAATTATCTAAATACATCGCCGACATTATTTAGAGCTCTACAGATACTGTTTACCCCATATGTTACGTATAGTGTGGTGTGGTTAGATTAAATTAATATACTTAATATTTGATATACACCTACCTGATTATGTCACTCAGTATGTAGGTAGGGTCAAAGACCATTAATATTATCTTTATTAGAGTGAAGGTTGAACCTGATCACATACAACCTACACTTGTCCACTGCTGCACATAGGCCTCTCCAATTCCACGCCATTTTGTGGTCTAATTTCGGCTACTCTCATTCAGTTTTGGCTAACCCGTCTTCCGCAAACCATCACTCCACCTAGCCTGAGAACGTCCTACACTCTGTTAGCAGAGACGCAGAGATCTAGCGATTATTAATTTACAAAAGCAGAGAGATCTAAACATGTTCGTGATAACTGCCATTGCGTCACAGTAGGTACCTACAGTCAAGAACAGCATGAGCTGAACACTTTGGACTTTGACCCGAGCTTGTGCCGAACGTTGTAGTTTCGCTTGCAGTGCTTTTGGTCAGCTGCGATAGACCTCGACTGTGCTATATGCCTTGAGCTCTGTGCGAGCACTACATATCGGACCATTATCCTATGTCGACTGTACTAGGTATATGAAAATAAAAATCGATAGACCATTTCAATTATTTATTCTGTAGAATTCTTATTTATTTTTTTGCAATTATGTATGCTTTTGTTTTTGCAATTCATGTATGGTATACAAGGTGTAGACATCTTGCTTCATGCCCAGCTGATTACAAGTAGAGAGAATACTCGGAGTCCATGTAAAACAGCAAAGTTCAGATAGAAAAATCGCTGCACAGCCAGTACCAAAGTTCAGTTATCACAAAGCAAATTCGGAGTCCACAGCAAAGTTCAGATTGTAGGGATACACACAAAGTACAAGTCCGTAATCACAAGCAAGGGTCGTCGTAGAAAGAAAATCGCATTAAACGTTTATCCACACAAAACAAACGGCCACGGCAAGCGTTGACAAGCAAAGCAACAGACAGACCCCAAAACAAACAAACACACTCACGCACGCTCACTGACAGTGACGTTCCGTTACACGACAGTGAAGTTATGTTATTTTGTTGACGTGAACATTCGAGAGGTTTGCGTTAACGTTTTTATTCTAGAATATTGAAAAAATATTGTGTACCTATATGTTTTTAATATGTACAAACAGACCTTTTCATATTTCCAGGTCCAGTAAGTACTTCAATAAATATCTGTCAACTTTTATTATTATGGACTATTATGAAACGGAACGCGCGGTTGAGACGCATTGTATGTAATACACCGCACAGCGCAGCGGCCGGCACAGAGCCAGGCAAAGTCCAACATTAGTCCGCCCTTAGATTAGTAGCACGAGGCGGAGTTAGACTGGAGTAAAGATAATAGCGCCTCTTGTGGCAAATGTAGTAAACGTTGACTTATAGACTTGACTTCCGATTAGCATATTTTTGGATTAAATTTCGTGCCACGTTTTGTAGCTACACTTGGGCCGTCTTCTTGTTTTAATGGTCTTTGATTGTGGTATTCTCTCTAAAAAAAAGTTAGCCTTTAGTATTTACCCCTTTAATCCCTTAGACTATTATGGAGGGACTATTCCCACTAATCTAAAAGTGCCCTCTATCAGATATAACACCACTGTTCTACGAGATATCTTGTTTCTTGAGTCACTTTACGCCTTTTAATCCCAAAGCGGGGTAGGCAGAGGCACTTGCTTAAGTAAATGCCCACGGTTCACCAAGTGTATTTAACCCAACGTGAGCCCATCGCCGTTATAGGGTTCACACACCTTGTGGTGTGCGGGTTTCATCACGATGTTGTCCTTCACCGTACGAGCGTTGCGTTGCGTACATAGGCTCTGCGAAAGAGTCCCATTGGTACACGTCCAGTAGCCGGACTCGAACCCGCGACCTCCCGGTTACAAGTCAAGTATCCGACCAACTGGACCACAGACGCAACGCGCGGAATTTGAAATATATTTGAAATACTTATTGTGATCCGATTCGCAACGGTCTACCCTATACCAGCCACTGGCGTCCATAGAACCTACAGGATATCCTAGTTCGGGGTGCAGCGACCCAGTGTGTCCATATATGTGTCCATAACAAATGCGAAACACGCATTTTGTAATTTAAGTTTTATACCTTTTTGTTAAGGTTCAATTTAATAAAATGACGAATTTTGTTTTGTGTCACTTTTGTTCTAACTGTGCGTTATGTCCCGCGTTTTTTATAGGTAACGTTTGAAATAAAACATATAATTACGTAATGGTATTATAAACTAATACCTCTATTTATTGTACACATAATAATAATAATAAAAGTGAAGGTTAGATACAAAGATACATATCATTTTACATTGCTTGTTTGTGCTGTATAATATAACAAATCCTTTCAGTTAAAACATGTGCCCGGCTCTTGCTGTTCACGACTGCGTCTGTCTCTTAGTTGTGTGTACTTGCGTTCCATGCGCGTAGGCCCTACGTGCTGAGAGAACATCAGCCACTGCTAGACGAGGGCCTCCCCTAATTACATCCACCATCATTTGGGGAGAAATGCCAACATCAGGCGAGAGTTGGCGATCGCAGTGGTGTTGTGGTTTAACTCACAGAGAGCGCTGCTGCCCGTCCTCTGGAGAGTTCCCTTTACAAGGGAACGTTATTGACACACATCCATGTACGCGGGTCATCCCGTATACCAGATCACTAAAATGAGTGAATGCATTTACTTCCATAAGGTTAAACATACAATATTTAAATAGATATTGATTAGATTAGGTAAGTGTGTTATACAATAATTCTAATTCAGCGATACCAGAACACACCCAACACGTAGCTGCTTAACATCAGGCAGGATGGTGGCCAAACGCTTGTTCATTGTGTTTTGATATAAAAATAGTATAAACAACAAACACAACTAAACGTCACACGCAATCGCATTATACAAGAGCTATACAGCCTGTATACAGGGAATAATATTAAAAGCTCGATTAGCATAGTTACACTTATAACATATAATTATATATATTTTTATTACTTAAAGAAAAATTATGTTGCTGTTATAAAATGGATGGGAACTTGTTGGTCTATCTCTAAAATAACATATAAAATATATATAATTTCATACATACACATTATATATTTCATATTTTTGTAAACCGTAAAAATATATTTTATCACATTATTATACAATGCAACTTAATAATTCTAAAATATATAGCTCTATGGAACATTATTAGTTTACACGATTTATATAAGATTTAACCAAAGACAAGGAGTAGTGACGATTTCGTTAAAATTATATACATTAGGTATATATTATGTATGTTGATTTACACACATTGAGTGTTACCCGACTGGTGTTTAGAAGCGTGTGTTCTACGCCAATGTATGTACAAGACACGGGGCACAAGTATCATCACCCGAATACACGGTGCAGTAGAATTTGTTCGGTAGATTTAGTTCAGTGCTGAGCAAAAGTCGACCTTTACATGTACACCATAAGGGCCGTTTTAATGTTGAACATGTTATGACAGCTGCCAAATTGATTTGTTACTTTAACACGAACGAATAGAGTATATTTTACATTCACCACATAGTCTATACTAATGTTCCACCTTAACATTGTGAAATGCAATAAAGAATTGAGCATTGAGTATTGAACATAAATAAATACTATGTCCGGTGGTTAATGTAAAATATACTCTATTTCGTGGTGTCAAAGTAACAAATCAATTTGACACCTGTCTTAATAGATTCAACATTAAAACGGCCTTTCTTCTGTACATATCGCACGGTTAGAACGAAAAGGACCCAATATGAAACATGCCGATTTTGTAAGAGTGTAATATGCATGGCTACCAAATTATATAATAAATTGAACATTAATTTAAGACAAGATCCCAATGTAAGTTCATTTAAAAGGGCAGTCAAAAAATTTCTTCTGTCTAAATGTTACTATAACATAAACGATTTTTTGTGTGACAAAAAGGTTTAGTGTGTTAACTTAGATAATGTATACCTATGTATTAAGAATGTAATATAATAAATATTTGTATGCCGATAATGGCTAAACATGCTGAATCTATAAAACTGTATCTCTATCAGTATTCCATCTTCTGTTCGCATGTTCTACAAATAAATGTCTTTGTCTTTATCTTTGTAATTTAAATTTTGTACCTTTTATGTTAAGGTTCAATTTCATAAAATGACACATTTTGTTTTGTGTCACTTTTGTTCTAAGTGTGCGATATAAAGGTTGACTTTAAGCCGTAACTAAATTTACCGAACAACTAAGACTAGATCACAGTGGCGTGCAATTGGAGAGGCCTATGTCCAGCAGTGGACAAGTATGGGCTGATGATGATGATGATGATGAGACTAGACCCTTGCAAGACAAGCTGTGCTTGCATTGAGCCTCGTTTGTAGTCCACTGTCATGCACTGACGTCACGGGCGTTATGCTCCAACTAGGATATGTGTTGATAGAACAGTCTCGCTGACAGGTGTCTAGTGGTTCTATGTGTTGAGGTATATATATATGTATGTATATATTATTTTATTTATTTACAATAAAACATTGAACTGCAGGTATCTAGCAATATTTATATGGCATACAAAAAAAGGTACTACACATTTCCTCAGGCACTATGAAATGACATAAAATCTACCTTATATGACGTCAGCGTTTTATGTTTTGCATTTTCATATTTTATTACATTTATTATATATTGTCAAATTAATACTTGCAACATCGATTTATTCAACGACTAAACAACGAAATAGTAATATTTTTTTATCATTTATTATTTATACATTTTACATAATTTACTTACAGGAGAAAAAGAAAAACACTTAATTACGGTAAAAATTAAACGTTAAATTATGTACATTGTTTAAGAAAAAAACCACAGACTCTTCCGAGATAAAAATGTCTTAACGAGAACAAAAAAAAAAATGTTACAAAAAATACACTTTTTTTTATTTAGTAAGTTAAACATAAATATATATAATCTGCGTAGGAAATGCTCCAAAGATCACAATTATACACAATTGTTGGAATACAATATTGAATGTACAAAATATATGTTATTATTATATACAGGGTGATGCGTAAACTTCCCTTTGAGCCGAAGTCTAGTTTCTGTAGACCCAACTCAGTCCATTCCATCAGAGGTCAATGACCTCGGAACGAAAAACTCTAGCAGGATCTACAAAAAAAGTAGCTCACTTCGGCTCATAAAAGCATTTTCGAATCACCCTGCACGTTATTATACATCTTTAATTTGGTTTTTAAACATTGTTAGATCGGCATACAGCCCCCCTAGCACGCGCCTCAAGAAAGACATGACATAGAACAAATACGCGCTCTGATTGGCTGTTATGTCACGCTTTGTGCGACTCGGCTAGTTTCAACAAATCGCAGCGCGTTTTATGTCTTGTCACACACAAGAAATAAGTTCTTAGAACGCTGTGCTAGGGGGGCAGGTATGCGATAAATTATCGTTTGTTTTTGTTTTTTTTTTTTGGTTGAAAATATTTTCGATCGGAAAGTCAAACTTCATCGATATGTCAGTCGCTGGTGTTTGGTTCCGGCCCACTTGCTCTACACTATTCATTAATTAATTAATAACACGTCTAGGAGATACGCGCGGGGCTGTCCGCTCTCAGCCGCCGCTGTTGGACTCGTCCTGGAAACAAATAAAAAAATAAAATAAAAAAAATAAATACACTTCACGCCTTTAATCCGCATGTGGTGTTCACCTGTAATTGGTCGTACATTTTAATTTATGTTTTTTTTTTTGTAACATCATTTTATCTACGTAAGCATAAATGTAACCTCTGTTGGTGATCCAAATAAATAAAAAATAAAACGCCTTCCCTTTCTCCTCACCATTACGTGTTAGACGACCCGATTTAAGAGTACCACCATGAAGATGCACTCCCTGCTTTCAGTTCAGATATGTTAGAATTCCATGCATTCCGTATGTACCTATCTATTATATTAATCTAATCTATGAACTGTACTTTAAATAGGCCAACTTGCGATATCAGCTTGAAAAAGTGACGATGTTTTCATCGATTTATGAAATGGAGAAGAAAACGCGATTCTAAATATAGATGGCGCTGAGTGCGTTTGACTCACATAAATCAATTAATGAGGCAACCTGTCAAATAAACAGGCACACTGTCAATTTGACAATATATTGACCCCTGATCAGTTGCAAACAGGCTAATAATGGCGCGGATGTACTGTTTTTTTTTGTACTGTTTTGATTCTTTTGTCTCCGAGCCTTTTTGAGTGTCACTCGATTTATTAATATCGATTATTTTGTTATTGGTTGACTCTCGAACGAAAACACATTGAGTATTGTTGGCGCAGAAATTAATGTTTTTAAAATACATAATGTACAATTGGCTAAGAATCTGGTCTCCCAACCTAAGGAAAATGAAACTCATAATAATATGAACTTTACTAGACATTCTGGTTGATTTTGAACTGGTCACAAATCTACCATATTCATGTGTTTGTGATACAGGAAGTGATAAACCACTTTATTGGCTAAACGTACTACGGCGACCCCTGGCCATCTCTCTCCTTTGGATAAGATTATTGGGTTGATTCGACACCAAGTATTGTTTTTATCCTTTCTAGTAAGTACAGGCTCTTATTAACTAGTATTGTCTTTCTTGGTCGACGGTACACCTCTAATGGGTATCCCCGTCATTGGTTCTTGTATCTTGAAAGTTCGATACGAGGAGCCGAAAACAAATCACAATGGCATTCAATTGCAGAAGCCTATATTTAAGTATATTTCGTTGTCTGAATTCCATAACACAAGCGCTTTAGCTACTTAACATGAGACGAAGGCAATGTGTGTGTTGTTGTAAAATATTTATTTATTTATTTTATTTATATCCAGAAATGAACAAATATGGGCTGATGAGGGTATTTCCGATCTCTTACCCTAGAGTTTTTACCCCAGGGCGAAAACTGGGAAACGTATGTCCGAGAATTTACCTTAAGCTGGTTAATTAATAGAAATCTTGATCTATACTAATTTCCCATTCACACCCCGCTAATATACAGTTCACTAGCACTACACTTGAGAGCAAGTTCTGCAGTTTTCACCCCAGGGTGAAAACTCTAGGGTAAGAGATCGGAAATACCCTCATCAGCCTATATTTGTCCATTTCTGGATATAAATAAAATAAATAAATAAATATTTTACAACAACACACACATTGCCTTCGTCTCATGTTAAGTAGCTAAAGCACTTGTGTTATAGAATTCGGATTATAGAAGTAAGAGATCGGAAATGCCCGCTGATGATGATAACTTGAATGGGCATCATGAAACACAGTCAAGAGGCGTTATTCAGCTTGTTAAATGTCTCGGTGTCGTCGGGCACGGTCCAGCGAACGTCCCAGAAGCGCGGCGGGGTGCGGCGCGACGGCGGCGCCCTCTTGCTGCGGTGCCGAGAACATTCTGACATCAGCTTCAGTAGCATTTCTTCATTGTCCGCGTATAGCTCCGAGTAGAACTGTTTGGAGGAGACGTTATGTTATTAGTTAAAATGCATGATTGAAATGGTTGTGTTTGATGGCGGCATTTTTGACCTGACGTGCGTTGCTTCTGGCACTGGCTGAACATCAGCGCTGCGGGCGCGAGCCCCAGCATATGCTGAGCCAGATGCCATTTGACTTCGGCAGAAGCACATTAAACGCTTATATTTTGTTTACTATGTTTTGTTTTGTTTGTTTTTTTTCTTTTTGTGTGTTTCTACTGTTGTCAATAAAATGTTCTTTCTTTCTTTCTTTCAAATGGTAATGGGGTTCTCAACTTGAGATAGGATGCCAAATAGAATGCCGTGAATTTTTTTTTTCGTTTTTGACGTATGGGAAAATAAATAAATAATGTAAATAAATATGCCGAGACAATTTTACACGGGGTGATCAGATCCCAAACTATGATACCCTGTACTATGGGCTCCAGAGACTGATATACTTACATAAATATGTACTTTTTAAAGGAAAATAATAAATTGTACATCAAAATTACTAACTTGCACACCTAAAAAGCCAAAGTTATCATCAGAATGGCAATTAGGTGTGCAAGTTAGTAATTTTTATGTACAGTTTATTATTTTAGTTAGGTTAGGTTAGACTTTTTTGATGCACGTTTAAATACTATCCCTTTTTAAATACATACATAGACAAATAAAACACCCAGACGCACACAACAAATGCCTCAGCTCATCAGTAAAGCATTATGTCCGTGTCGGGAATCGAACCCGCGTTTAATTTTGTAAATAGGGTCAGAAAACTAAGAACACACTATGCTCCATTAACAACTTGTTATAATGCGAAAATAGCATTCACAAGACAAAATAAATAACAAACGACTTTTATCTAAACATTCCAGCGCAACGCAAGAAACAAAGCGTAACTAACAAGTTACATACCAGAGTGCTAAGTAAATTAAATTTTATATAACGCTTCGATCACACGCATATAGGTACATTTTATATTCACTAAACAGAGTGTAAAAGGACCTGGAGAAATGGTCTTAGAAACGTTGTTGGGATGGTTAATACGAACAACTTTTACTATGGAGACAATGTGGGGAAATTAAAAGAAATGTTCAATCCCCATTCAAAAAGTTATCGCACGAACAAAAAAAAAATGTATTTTGTATGGAGATGAAAAAAATTTTTGCGTTTCCCCGACTTGTCGTCGCCATAGTAAAATTGCTCGTATTAGCGAGCCCAACAACGTTTCTAAGACCATTGCTCGGGGTTCTTTTACACACAGTAGGTATACATACATATATAAAATTATATTTATTAATACAATATTTAATAATAATACATTCCATTTTGGTCGCGGCATCTAGTAAGTGACTGGATCGAATTCACAATTTTTTTTTGTATTTTGTCAGGAGAAGGTTGTTATGAAAGACTTCATTGCGCAAATAATTCAGTATTAATTTCTATTAAAAAATACTACCACTAAGTTTTAGAACAATAATTCCGAAATTAACGTTTTTCAGTTATAAACATT
>SJJU01003503.1:0-15699 GCA_012932125.1 Conopomorpha cramerella
TCGTGATCACTCTTCGGAGTCCATCCCCAGTCTCCTCCGCGGGCACCACGCCCTTCCGAAGTTATAGTCTTCGCTCCCACGTGCATGTCCAGGCGTGCCAACTTAACCGCCTGCGTTTCGTTAACCAATCAGAACGAAGCAGTACTGCTACTACAGTGCTGCCAACAGTGGATGGACAACTCAAGTCAATTGAGAGTCTCCACTGCGACACGGCCATCACTGACCCTCACCCGTCCACGGGTGGAATATCTGTGAACAAATGGATCCAGAGAGTACTACTGTTCGGCGATCCTGACCATATATAACACTTTTGTGGACACATCCCGTCCGTCGATATGATGACCATAAAACTTTTATCGTCTTAAATTGTGTGTCCCCAAAAGTGTACATAAAACTTTTATCGTCTTAAATTGTGTGTAACCAAAATAATTCTCATTGATTTAATTTATTCTAATGACAATTTCAATCATGATGATAGTTTTGATAATATAAACTAGGTACTGTTAAAAGAATACCAGATCAGCAATTATTCCTGACAATTCACAGTATAAACATACGCCTTCATAGTAATCAAACTAGTATAACACAGTCCATCGGTTATACATCTAACACGTATAACACAGTCCATCGGTTATATATCAAACACGTATAACACAGTCCATCGGTTATACATCAAACACGTATAACACAGTCCATCGGTTATACATCAAACACGTATAGCACAGTCCATCGGCTATACATCAAACACGTATAACACAGTCCATCGGTTATACCTCAAACACGTTTAACACAGTCCATCGGTTAAACATCAAACACGTATAACACAGTCCATCGGTTATACCTACATCAAACACGTATACTACCAGTCCATCGGTAGCAATGATCAATTTTAATAAACCAGTCCATCGGTTTAATCATCTCTCGACCCAATCTCATCTTCAGGCGTTTCATCAATAGTTTCAAATTCAGGAGGCACTTGCTGATCTGGGACCCTTTTTACACGGTCATAGGTACTTGTATGAAAAGTGTGAACGACTCGTTTCGCTTACGCCACTACGTATGCGAGGATACTAAACATGCCGCCGCACCAACGGCTCATCTTGCCCAACTTAGGCAAGGGTAACTTCACACTAACAAACACAATGCGCCACGACGCCATTACAAACTATCGTGATCACTTATTTTGATCTGAGCCTTCATCTAGTTCTAATTCTATAGGGACCTCATGATCTGGGATTCTCCTAACTCATGTCATGTGTCAATTTCTCACAACTTTATAACCAATCCTATACGCGCAACCATATACACAGTGGTTCGCCGAGTCGCACATGACTCTCATTTTACGAACTCCACGAGATCCGACCTCCGCCAGCACTACCTGCCCACCGCGTACTCACGGACTACACCACTTGTGCAGACATCGATTTCTACTGAGCTACGGCTACAGGCTAGTGACTGGTACGGTCTATTTTTACTTTTTATTAACATTGACATCTTCACTCTCAATCAAATCAATGCAACTTCAACATCAGTTATATCAAAGGAATTTTGGTTCTGGGTCATTGGTCTTATTCTATCGTGAGCGTACTTGTAAGTACGTCGAGAATTTAATGATTTCAAAGTATACCGATCTCCATCTAACAATTCAATGATTTGAAAAGGACCCTTAAAATATCATTTAGGATATTCTTTAGTATGATAATGCAATAGGTATTTGATAAACGTGTCTATAAGCACAAAAACGTATTACTTTAAATCACTTTTTCCGCTCAGCTTCCCAGTTGCAACTAGGTATGTGTACCGTATGCCATGGAGCTGTCACTTTCGGGATGGGATGGAGTTCAGTCTGTAATTTTCCTGATGCTGATTTTGCTACTTTCCACGTGACACAACTATCAACGAATTTCCTGACATAGCGGCTTATTCCTTCAAACCACGCGAGTTATGGGCAAACCACAGATAAAATATACTGTGTAACGGTTTATTATTTCATGTAACTTACGTTTTTTATCACCGGTCACGTTATAATCTATTTCACGCTCGTCATTAGCCACTACAGTATTTACTTTCAATCTATTCTCATCATTTCTGATAAGTTCAAATTCCGTAGCCGTTATCGTAACAGAAAACCTCGAATTCAAAATTTCTTTACCTATCAATAAATCACTTAGCAGAAAAACGTCAGGAAAAACATGAAATAAAATCTCGATCGTATATGAACCAATCTCAACTTCGCACAATATCTAAGGTACACAGAACGTTCGCTTGCCCAATGTCAGTTAATGAAATAACATTATTGAATCGTTTACCACTTTTTGTCGCAACATTTTCTTTAACAAGCGAATATTCCGTTCCCAAGTCATAACAAACATTATACGACACACCTGAGTGTTCCAGAAGGCGGGTGGATCACGCAGAAGTCCGCGCGACGCTCAACCCTCGGCGTTGCCGGCACACTCCCGGCACTATCCCTGGCTGTAGATCCTGGACACACCCACTCGCGATGTGCCCCGATGTGCTACATTGAAGCACACGATCGAAGTCGAAGGCTAACACTTGTGTTGTTCACCCGAGTATCAGTTGATACGGGCGGCAGCTTCACTTTATTTTTGCTGTGGTAGAATCTGCTTGTTGACAGAATTTCCCTTAAAAATGACATTTCATTGTCGTTTTTGCTCGTAAACTTCGGTCGTTTATTGTCGAACCCGTAATCATTACGTCTATCACTTATCTGGGTAGATTTTCTCTTCAAACACATGAAAGTCTGTTTTTTTTTCTGTAATTGCTGTCGTGATTGAATTTTAGTCGTAACAGCCAACCCGTTGTTAGGTGGCTCGTGTGCAACACCGTCAATACAGCGTTTGTTCGTAGGTTGTTACGGTCGCACACCTCACGAGGATCGCCGCATCAGCGTTAACCTCATTTCAAGCGGATATGAACATCGCATGATCGGACAAATGCTGACTCGGACATCGCCGTGCGTCATCATCGCCCTGAAGCGCATCACGTAGGCATAATCCACGAGTTAGATTTGAACTGTAAAAATTCACTTTGTATTCTAACATCGAACAAGTCAAACCAATCTAATTGTAATTTTATATTTTAATTAAATAAATTGATTTTTTTTACATCCTCCGGTTGTTGCAAACTTAATTGGCGCAGTCGGTAGGATAGTCGAGACACGGCGACGTGGAAAAATCTATAGACCTCAACTCCGTAGAGGTACAGCGCCGCCGCTGCTCTGCTATCGCGCACTAATCGGCTATCCTGAATCTACGAGCTTCAACGGGAGGAGTATCCGAACATTGATACCGTAGGAAAAATCATTTATGTAAGTACACAAAAATTCTTTTTCTGTGTTGCTTCCCTATCCTAACCTATATAAATTTTATCCTTTCAAGTGATATAATTTTATCGGTTTAAGTAGTATATTAGTAGTTATAGCCTGTTTCAGAGTGATTTATCGTAAATTAATCTGATTTTGTTATTTTAGGAATTTTCTAGATATAGGTAGTGGCATTGGTAGTGTTAGATTCGAATTAATTTAATTTTTGACGAATTGAACTTCTGATTTCACGTTTTAAATTACAAATTATTAAGTTACTATATTAAGTATTAAGTTACCATGGCGGAAGATAGATTAGACACCATTTTCAAAGCCTTAAGACTCGTGCCCGATTTCGACGGCAACCCTCACATTTTGACTAGGTTTATACATCTCTGCGATCAACTAGTGCAGGCTTACATTAAACCAGGCGCTGGACAGGAGTTGAATAATCTTGCCCTAATCAATGGCATATTAAATAAGGTCTCGGGACCTGCATCCCGTTTGATCAATACCAATGGGATACCTAGCGACTGGAATGGCATTCGTAACGTTCTTATAAATAATTTTGCCGATCATAGGGACGAAGCTGCCCTGTATAACGACCTGTCACTTTTGTCACAAGGGGATTGTACCCCTCAGGAATTTTACGAGCGTTGTCAAACGTTATTCAGCACAATTATGACATATGTGAATTTGCACGAGACAGTACAAACCACTGTCGCTGCAAAACAAACCTTATACCAAAAACTAACCCTCCAATCATACCTTCGTGGGTTAAAAGAGCCCCTCGGCTCGCGTGTTCGTTGTATGAGGCCGGAAACAATCGAAAAGGCACTAGAATTCGTTCAAGAAGAGACGAATACTCTATACTTACAACAAAGGAATGAATCTTTGGCCGTAAAGAAGTCACAATTCCTACAACAAACAGCTCATATTCCTAAATTTCTTCCAAATGCACCCTTTGCTAATAACTTTAGTGTACAGCCAACCCCGCGACCAATGTTTAACATGGCTGGCCCCCATAAACCTCAGCAAATGCAACTGATACCTCAGAATAGGCAGGCTGCCGGTCCATCGCGTACTCAGCAAATGTTTAGGGCACCCCCACCGAACTATAACCCTAATAACGCTTTCAGAATGCCTCAAAATAAGCCTTTCCATAATTTTGGCCCAAGCGGACCCAAGCCAATGAGTGGTGTTAGTAATTTTACTAGCAAACCACTGCCACCATCAGGGCATGACTGGAGACGATTTGGCAATCCACCCCCCAGTAACTATTTTAAAACCAGAGAATTAAATTTCAATCATTGTGTGGACGATGACTACCCCTACTATGATTATTACTACTCTGATTATCCCGTAGAAAGTAATGATGACGATTATCAAACCCCATTGTACTATAATACTACCCCTAATTTTTCACAGTATGATAACGATGACACATACAACCCCCATATTAATCAAGTTCCCGATGAAAATTGTCAGGATTTTCAGGAGGGTCCCAAATTAGACAAGCCAAAATAGAAGTCAATTTGCAAACTCAAAGACAACTGCCATTTATTGAGATAAAGTCACCACCACTTAAATTATTGATCGATACAGGAGCGAATCAATCTTTCATCAGCCCCGAGATTGTAGAGAAATATTTTCCTAATATTCCACTGAACTATACTCCATTCGAGGTAACCAATGTCCACGCAACTAGCAGGAATGACTATTCCATTACATTGCCGTGTTTTACAGAATTTAACGACGAAACTGATATAACATTATTTATTTATAAATTTCACGATCATTTTGATGGCCTGATTGGTTCGGATCTGCTGGAAAAGTGGCAAAGTAATATTGATTACAAAACTAAAACTCTTAATACTTGTTATTCATCAAACCCTATAAAAGTATACGATTCTCGGAATGTTAACCTATATGAAGATATCATTCCGGCCCATTCCTCAAAACTAGTGCGTATCCCAATAGGAGTCCAGAAGGGAGACGTATTTGTTAAAGAACAAATGATCTCTAGTTGTACTATTAATAATTGTTTAACCACAGTAAAGAAATTCCGCGGGTATGTAGAAGTCACGAATCATAGCCCAAACGATGTAATATTTTCAGTGGATCAACCTATAATGGCTGAAGCGTACAACGAGTGCACGCGTACTCAACATTCCTCAAGAACTAAGGAGGTTTTGTCTCGCCTTCGCACAGATCATTTGAATGTCGAAGAAAAGACTAACCTAGAATTGCTCTGCGCGAAATACTCTGACATATTTTATATTGAGGGCGAAGCCCTAACCTTTACTAATCAAGTTAAACATAGGATCAAAACCACTGACGAATTACCCGTTCATACAAAAAGCTACCGTTACCCTTTTATACATAAACAGGAAGTTCAGGAGCAAATTAGGAAAATGCTTGAACAAGGAATTATCAGGCCTTCAGACTCTGCCTGGAGTTCCCCCATTTGGGTCGTTCCTAAGAAAGCGGACGCTTCTGGAAAAACCAAATGGCGAATTGTTATAGATTTCCGAAAAGTTAATGAGAAAACTATAGATGATCGCTACCCCATACCAAACATAACCGACGTATTGGATAAATTAGGGAATTGTAACTATTTCACCACCTTGGATCTTGCCAGTGGCTTCTACCAGGTAGAATTGGACCCCGTAGACGTACATAAAACAGCTTTTAACGTGGAAAATGGCCACTTCGAATTTCTCAGAATGCCCATGGGCCTCAAAAATTCACCTTCTACATTCCAAAGGGTAATGGATCACATCCTTAAAGGTTTACAGAATGTCATATGCCTGGTCTATCTCGATGATATCATCGTATTTAGCACCTCCTTACAAGAACACATAATAAATCTAGAGAAAGTTTTCAAGAGGCTAAGGGAAAGTAATTTTAAGATACAAATGGATAAATCTGAGTTCCTCAAACTTGAAACAGCTTATCTAGGCCACGTCATCAGTACTGAAGGAATTAAGCCAAACCCAGATAAAATCTCGGCAATTCAGAAGTATCCAATACCTAGAACACCTAAGCAGATTAAACAATTCCTAGGTCTTTTAGGGTATTATAGAAAGTTCATTCCAGACTTTGCACGATTGACTAAACCAATGACACATTGTTTAAAGAAAGGATCTAAGATTTCTCTCGATCAGCCCTACGTTGAATGTTTTGAAAAATGTAAGACTCTCCTAACTAACGACCCTATCTTACAATACCCCGATTTCTCTAAGGACTTTCTGCTCACAACAGACGCCTCAAATTTGGCGATCGGTGCCGTTCTCTCTCAAGGCGCTATCGGCTCTGATAAACCAATATCCTATGCATCAAGGACACTAAATAGTCACGAGATTAATTACAGTACCATAGAGAAAGAATTACTGGCCATCGTCTGGGCCACCAAATATTTTAGGCCGTATCTCTTTGGGCGAAAATTTATAATTATCACGGATCATAAGCCATTACAGTGGGTTATGAACCTGAAGGAGCCAAACTCCCGTTTAACAAGATGGAAATTGAAGCTTAGTGAGTTCGACTTTACTGTCATATATAAACAAGGAAAGTATAACACCAACGCGGATGCCCTTTCTCGTATAGAAATTCATAATGAGGAGACCAGTTCTGTAGTGGCAAATGCCTCCGAAACAGAACACTCTATATCAAAGTCCCATACCCTCACAGCTCATACATCAGCTGAACAACCGATTTTAGAAATTCCCATTACAGACGATCCCCTTAACAAATTTCATAGGCAAATAATATTCAACATTGTTGGCGACATTAAAGGGAAACCTGTTGTAGGTAAACCATTTGACACTCACACTAGGACTGTTGTACAAATTTGCGAAAGTAATCTCGAAGAAGACGTTATAAATGCAGTAAAAGAGTTCATAAGCCCTAAAGTAAAAACAGGAATTCTCATAAATCCAGGACTAGGTATGTACTCCATAATCCCCATCTTACAGGAGCATTTCAAAAATTCAGCTATGAACTTAGTTCTTTGCAAACATGAATTAGAGAATGTTAAAAATTACCTCAAACAGCAGGAAACTATCCAAAAATACCACGAAGGAAAGACAAACCATCG
The DNA here is from genome assembly GCA_012932125.1 of Conopomorpha cramerella. Lineage (NCBI taxonomy): Eukaryota > Metazoa > Arthropoda > Insecta > Lepidoptera > Gracillariidae > Conopomorpha > Conopomorpha cramerella. The sequence goes on from SJJU01003503.1 coordinate 7,425, forward strand.
TGGTATCACTGAATGTTACCTAGCCCTATCCAAAAAGTTCTTTTGGCCACAGATGAAAGAATCAATTACAAAATATATTAATGAGTGCACCATTTGTGGTCGAGCCAAGTATGACAGGCATCCCATCCAACAAAGATTTAATATTGTACCACCCCCCACAAAACCGTTTGAAATAGTCCATTTAGATTTACTTAGCATTGAGGGTGAAAAATATCTTACAATCATAGATGCCTTTTCAAAATACGCACAGGCGTACCATTTGAGAGACGCTACAGCCGTAAGCGTAGTTCAAAACTTATTAAAATATTGTACCCATCATGGCTTACCCCTGACCGTAATAACGGACAAAGGTCCCGAATTCACGAATCAACTTTTCTCCGAATTCACAAGATTGCATAATATTATTCACCACAAAATCCTAGCACACACACCAAACGAAAATGGAATAGTTGAACGTTTCCACTCAACACTTCTTGAACATCTGCGAATTTTAAAATTGGAAAGAAAAAATGAATCTGCCCTTAACCTAGTTCCGTACGCTTTACTTGCATACAATAGCTCTATCCACAGCTTCACTAAATGTCGACCCCTGGATATAATTACTGGCCACTTTGATCCTAGAGACCCCATAAGCATAGATATTTCAGAACATCTGCTACAACAGTATATTATAGATCACAAAGGAAAAATGGCAAAAGTATTTGAAATTATCAATGATTCATCACTTCACAATAGAACTCAGCTCATAGAAAACCGTAATAAAAATAGAGAAAGGGAGGAGCAATATAGTCCTGAACAGCAAGTATTCATAAAAAATCCCACAGCCGCTAGACAAAAATTAGCAGCTAGATTTACTCACGACACAGTCCTTGCTGACTTGCCAATTCACATATATACCAAAAGAAAGCGAGGTCCTGTAGCTAAGTCCCGATTAAAAAGAGTGCCTAAAAGCTCAAACTTGTTGCAGAATGTTCCTGATCCTCCTGATACTCCACCTGACAAGTGCTCAGGAAATAACATTTGATGACTTACAAAATGGCCCTGGACTGGTTCCATTTAAACTGGGGTCAACAAGGATCATTTCCCACTATCACTCTTTCGTCCAATACGTATCATTTGATGAGTTGCAATCAAATATCAACACTATTAAATCCCAATTAAAACACATTGATTGGAAAATTAATAACCAAACTCTTAACATGTTTCATCCCCATTTAGAATATCTTAAAGCTAAACTCGGTAATTTATTTGACCAAATCGAGACATTTCACTCAGTTCGTGTAAAAAGAGGGTTAGTCAATGGTCTTGGGTCAGTAATCAAAAGTATCACCGGTAATTTAGACCACACCGACGCTTTACGTTATGATAATGCGTTAAGAATGCTACACCAGAATGACATTAAATTAAGTACAGAAATAAACGATCATATCAGTTTGGGAAAGCAGTGGATGTTAGAAAACTCTAAAGTTATAAACACTTTGGTGTCAAATCAGGAAAAGATAGAGAAATCAGTTGACTTAATATTAAACAATACTAATAATATAGAATCAGATTTGACAAAGTTTGCCCATCTGGCCCAGAATTTGTTGTTTTTAGGCGATAATATAGACTCTATTACTAACGAAATATTAAAATTAGAAAATGCCCTGGCATTTATTAGGGCATCAAGCTTCCATAGATCTATTTTAAGTCTCAGTAGTTTATTAGATATGATAGATAAGTTAAAGTTAATATACAAAAATGGGGAAATACTAGATCTCTCGATAAGAGAGTATTATGAGGTAATTAAGTTGGGTTCTTATTATAGTAATAATCTGTTAGTTATAATTTTTAAAGTTCCAATTAAAATTCTTCATAATTAATAATTCAATTAATTCATTTAAAAATTTACTCCCAATCGATATGGGTAGGTACAGTCATATTAAATATAAAGGCAACATAGTTATACTTGTACTGCCTTGGATGGCTGTCCTGAAAATAATAAATAAATATTGACGGGCATACACAACGTTGTTACTGTCGCACAACTCACGACGCACGATCCGCCGCATCAGCGTTAACCTCATTTCAAACGGATATGAACATCGCATGATCGGACAAATGCTGACTCGGACATCGCCGTGCGTCATCATCGCCCTGAAGCGCATCACGTAGGCATAATCCACGAGTTAGATTTGAACTGTAAAAATTCACTTTGTATTCTAACATCGAACAAGTCAAACCAATCTAATTGTAATTTTATATTTTAATTAAATAAATTGATTTTTTTTACATCCTCCGGTTGTTGCAAACTTAATTGGCGCAGTCGGTAGGATAGTCGAGACACGGCGACGTGGAAAAATCTATAGACCTCAACTCCGTAGAGGTACAGCGCCGCCGCTGCTCTGCTATCGCGCACTAATCGGCTATCCTGAATCTACGAGCTTCAACGGGAGGAGTATCCGAACATTGATACCGTAGGAAAAATCATTTATGTAAGTACACAAAAATTCTTTTTCTGTGTTGCTTCCCTATCCTAACCTATATAAATTTTATCCTTTCAAGTGATATAATTTTATCGGTTTAAGTAGTATATTAGTAGTTATAGCCTGTTTCAGAGTGATTTATCGTAAATTAATCTGATTTTGTTATTTTAGGAATTTTCTAGATATAGGTAGTGGCATTGGTAGTGTTAGATTCGAATTAATTTAATTTTTGACGAATTGAACTTCTGATTTCACGTTTTAAATTACAAATTATTAAGTTACTATATTAAGTATTAAGTTACCATGGCGGAAGATAGATTAGACACCATTTTCAAAGCCTTAAGACTCGTGCCCGATTTCGACGGCAACCCTCACATTTTGACTAGGTTTATACATCTCTGCGATCAACTAGTGCAGGCTTACATTAAACCAGGCGCTGGACAGGAGTTGAATAATCTTGCCCTAATCAATGGCATATTAAATAAGGTCTCGGGACCTGCATCCCGTTTGATCAATACCAATGGGATACCTAGCGACTGGAATGGCATTCGTAACGTTCTTATAAATAATTTTGCCGATCATAGGGACGAAGCTGCCCTGTATAACGACCTGTCACTTTTGTCACAAGGGGATTGTACCCCTCAGGAATTTTACGAGCGTTGTCAAACGTTATTCAGCACAATTATGACATATGTGAATTTGCACGAGACAGTACAAACCACTGTCGCTGCAAAACAAACCTTATACCAAAAACTAACCCTCCAATCATACCTTCGTGGGTTAAAAAAGCCCCTCGGCTCGCGTATTCGTTGTATGAGGCCGGAAACAATCGAAAAGGCACTAGAATTCGTTCAAGAAGAGACGAATACTCTATACTTACAACAAAGGAATGAATCTTTGGCCGTAAAGAAGTCACAATTCCTACAACAAACAGCTCATATTCCTAAATTTCTTCCAAATGCACCCTTTGCTAATAACTTTAGTGTACAGCCAACCCCGCGACCAATGTTTAACATGGCTGGCCCCCATAAACCTCAGCAAATGCAACTGATACCTCAGAATAGGCAGGCTGCCGGTCCATCGCGTACTCAGCAAATGTTTAGGGCACCCCCACCGAACTATAACCCTAATAACGCTTTCAGAATGCCTCAAAATAAGCCTTTCCATAATTTTGGCCCAAGCGGACCCAAGCCAATGAGTGGTGTTAGTAATTTTACTAGCAAACCACTGCCACCATCAGGGCATGACTGGAGACGATTTGGCAATCCACCCCCCAGTAACTATTTTAAAACCAGAGAATTAAATTTCAATCATTGTGTGGACGATGACTACCCCTACTATGATTATTACTACTCTGATTATCCCGTAGAAAGTAATGATGACGATTATCAAACCCCATTGTACTATAATAACCCCTATTTTTGCCAGTATAATAACGATGACATATCGAGACGGGTGTAGTACAACTATCTGAATATACAAAATTACTTATTTTTTTTTCACATTTTGTAACGATTATGGCAGTGGTCTGAGTAACTTGTAGATTTAATATGTTGAGAAAAAAATATTCTTTCGCCTTTTTTAATAGATATTACTATCGTAGTACATTGACCACGCGCGTCGAACTTATTCGAAAACTGTAGTTTGAACTAGCTTCGCGACAAACGTGCGCGCGTGATCCGCGGTTCTACCAGTATCGTCAGTGTTCGGCGCGCCGCCGCTGGCAGGACGACGTGATGCTTGTGGATGTTGTTTCTTTAACTTAAGTGTATATTTTATTGCAAACAAAATGAGTGCGTCAAATAGAAGAGGTAAACAAGTGGTGAATGAAATCATAAATTCATAAAAAACCAAAGACCAACATATTTCATAAAATCTAAAATCGTCAAGGTAAGTCATTTACAGTATTTTGTTCTTAAATTGCGAAAAAACTTTAGCTTCGTTTATTTTGCAATTAATCTAGGACCTATAGTAATCGTTTGTTAGTTGTGATTTTTCACTTTTTACTAAATTCATGTGTATTTTCAAGGCTATCTATATAAACAATCGAAAGTGGTACTTTCGATAGTTTACTAAGATCTTGTTCTTTGGATGAATATCGAAACTACCACTTTCGATTGTTTAAAATGTGGAATCGTTCCTAGAAAATATCGAAACAGGTAGTTTCGATCGTACACCTCGACCACCGCCTAACGAAACTACCTCTTTCGATTGTATTCGTGGATTTTTTATTGTCAAACTGCAGATTCGCTATATATAGATGTAGTAAAATAATAAAACATTGCAATTACCATGAAAATCATCAACCGCTTCTACGTGTACGTCATATTTAACTAATTTCGTATCCTGTAACTGAGTTTATATTAAATACAGATATTTATTCTTGCGAAATTTTCTTTCTTTTTGATTCATCTGATTGCTTTTTATTACAGATTCTCTACTAAGACGTCTTAATAATATTACGAATAAAAAATGGAAAACTTTCAATGAAATTATGGTTGCGAAAATGAAGAATTATCTGCTATATAGCGACCGGACCAATCAGGGATTTTTGAAGAACCAAAGCTTGTAAAAAAAGCAAGTTTTCTTATGAGTGACGAAAATTCGAATTGTTTGCTAAGCCAAGCTCAATTGTTCAACAACTCTGACGATGACGCCATTCTTAACATTGCTGAAGTGACGCTTATGCCATCCCACGTTTATAAATAATGTGAAGAAAAACAGAAACACTACGGAAGGACAATCAAAAAGAACATTTACCACAAAATATTTCCTGCCAATACCCAATGTCGTTTCAACCTGTAAAATTACATTACATAAGAAAGCATTCAACTAAGCTACACCTTGACAATTCATTAAGTTTAACAAAAATGTTCTCTCTGTACAAAGACTAGCCTAATTTACAACAACACAGCAGATACTGAGGATAGTACCGGTGCATAGTCAATGACAACATGAATCTTGCATTCTTTGTCCCAAAGTTCCAAAGAAGGACCAGTGCGATAAGTGCACCTCATTCATGAACACTGACTCTCCCACTGAAGTTGAATTAGCTGCACATAATCTTCATAATCAGAATAAAGAGACGGCACGACAATTGAAGACAAACGACAAAATGAAAGCTATTGATAGCTCAAAGGTGGTTTGCGCCACTTACGATTTTCAAAAATGACTTAACTGTCTTCATGATGAAGTAGGCCTATTTTACTACAAAAGGAAGCTGTCTATAATGCATTTTATTATATTTGATGTAGGAATAAAAAAAGCATCATGTTATGTGTGGCCCGAAAATATAGCTAAACGTGGAGCCAACGAGTTCGGCAGTTGTCTACTGGATTTTGTCCAAAAGAAAGTTATACAGGGCGCAAAGGATTTCCGTCTCTGGTCTGATAACTGTAGTGGTCAGAATAGAAATCGAGTTATATGCAGTTTGTATATGCACCTATGCAAGTAACGTACACAGCATTTATATTACTCACAAGTTTCTAGAAGCGGGACACACACATACACAACAGGAAGCAGATAGTGTACAGGCTCTTATTGAACGGTCAGAAAAACAATATACACACCTGATCAATGGTATGAACTCAACCGATATGCTAAAACAGATTTGCTCTTTCAATGTAAATGAAGTCACCCAGGATATGATCTTCGACTTAAAAGAATTGTTGCCTAACCGAAATTGGAAGAAAGATACTAGTAATCAGCAAGTGAAATTAATATAGAAGAAGTCCACACACACAGATTATATTATTATCCGATAATATACTTCAAATATCGTTTTGAAGATGAGACTACGTGACGATACTTTGGTCCGAACCTGAAGGAACAAAAAGCCTGCAACTGTTGGTACTATTGATTTGAAACCTTTGAAATCTTTGTATGCAAACGAACTTCCTATCACTGGAGCCAAACACAAGGACTTAGTCTCGTTGTATGTTGCAAAACAAATACCAAATCAATATCATTCGTTTTATAAAAAATAATACTATATCTTTCTTTCATCTAAGATGAATCTGATAGTGTCTCTGATGAACAAGATCTTAACGCTTAACAAGCGTTATAAATAAATACTACTTTAAAATTCATTCAAGATCTGAAGAATTTTAACGTGTCATTGAATAGAATTAAGATTTTTTTTTGTTTCATATTAAGTTGATTGTAGGTATAGAAACCTTCCTAAGAAATGTTTTTGTTTGTTTAAATGAGAATAGAAGATTAATATATTTATTAACGTTTGCAATAAGATTGTATGTCGTCAGAGATACGAAATGACCGATAGAAATCGAATCGAAATCCTTACCCGATTAGTTACTTACTGATGCTACTATAATAAGATACCAACTATAACAGATTTTTATGTTGAATACGTATGTTTGTTGAAACTTTGTGAAGTCTTTAATTGTGCCATGTTTATCGTATTACTGTTTAAAACCCTAGGCTAAACTTATTTGGTAGTTTTTTCGACAAGTGCCTTAACTTTTGTAATAATTGTATTTGGAGACCATAACATGATTACCTTTTTAATGAAATTGTTGATTTTCTGTTATGTCTTCTCTTTTAAAACAAGGTCTATAAACGAAACATATTATATAGCATAATTAATGTACCGGTTTTACATGGAATCTGCAATTGGTAGGTAAGTTCGTGGGTACTGAATTATCGAATCTGCCATTTTCAGTAAAATATTGAACGTTTATAACGTTGTTTAGTATTGAAACTACCACATTCGATGTTTTCTAAAATTTTTACTACGAAGTAAAGTATCGATTCTGGTAGATACGATATTACGTCACTTTATTTTATCGATGTAAAGTATCGAAACTGAAATATTACGGAAATTACACATAATTTGACATACTATTTCTACTGTCATAAAAACACCCTTCATATGTTCTTAAAAACAACTTTCACTTTATCTGTAACTTTAATATTTTAAAAAATATCCCACAAAAATACTTTGTAATGCTCTCCTGCACATTACTAATATTGCAGTTACGATAGTGTACCTAGCACCCGTCGATTATATAAGTAGGAAAAAAACCCGAGAAACATCTCCAGGTACAAGTGGAGAATGGATGTTTAGCCTGCTCACTCATAGGGGGCACACAATTTCTGTTAGTTTTGGGAAAACACGAGTTACTAGAGATTTAGAAAAACAAAAGAGAAATTCTGTTGAAATATTGTATGAAATGAAGTTTGATATTGTTTACTTCAACAGAAATGGAGAGACAATGTGATTGTACAGCGCAGCGTTCATATTGATGCATTTTCAAGCACCAGTGATGTGTACGCATGGTAAATATTTATAGTGGAAATCGCTTTGTTTTGTTTTCTGTTTATTGTGCGTGTTTATACGCTTGATTTTTTTCTTTTAATTCGATGGCAATTTTTTTGACATCTTATAATAGTTCAACAGCATTTGTTTTTCTATTGGAAAGGAAACTTTAGGAAAATGTGCGTAAATTATAGGTATACCTCATTAGGGAGGTATATGTGTATACAAGTATGTATGGGAAAATATGTATGGGTATATGTTTATACAAGTATATATGATAGGTAAATAGTATTTCGCCTCATGGGTACACCGAGTTACCTCCGCAGTTTGCCGTATTGGTTCGGATTTCGGGAGGTCAGCCCTGTAATTGCAACAGAAGTCAAATCAATAAAGAAAAGTGGACCAATCTCGCCTATCCCAAAAAAATACGTGAATAAATACATAATTGAAAACAGTCAACAGTTGGTGGTCAAACGCTTGATCATTGTGTTTAAAAAAATATAATTGTCATCATAATCCAATCCATTAATGT
>SJJU01003504.1:0-16857 GCA_012932125.1 Conopomorpha cramerella
TAAAAGATTATAAAGTATATTTTCTTACAGTTTATTGCAAAAACTCTTAAATTGTACAAATTCAAGCGTAATAAATAACATTATAGAGAAGGTACATAGGGTATGTAGGTACATACAGAAATAATAGGTAGGTCAGGGTACCCCCACTAAGTACACCTTGGTAGTGGGTCGTGATCGGCCTTCATACCCCACTTAGTTTAAATACAAATCTATACTATAGGTAGTTAGGTAACAATAATTAAATAATATAATGTATATCACTGAAAAACAATAGGAACAATAAAGAAGCAACTACATAATTTAATTTTTATACCTTAAGGTACGTCACAAGATTTGATTTGGAATGATAAATGAGTATCACAGTATTTTAGATAAGTAGGTACCAAAAGAAAAATACATTCATATAGGGTGCATACTGGTAGGGGTAACAGTGTGCAAGTAATATTCGATGACCACATCCTAAGTTAGGTAGGTAGTTAATTATAAGTTCTAAGTGAGCAGTGGGGTCGTGTCACTGTCTCCAATTCGTTTTGGAAGAGTGCAATGGGAATAATGATCGTATTTTTTTTTATTGAAAATGTCGAAACTATTGCTTTTCTGTCTATCGTTAAAACGCAATGAGTGACAAAATCAGGTACTACACTGAAAATATACAATGTTAAATATAAAACGAGAATCTCACTAATCCCGTGTTAACAGACACTCCATTACTCGGGGACTTCTGGTATCACGGGCTGAGTTATTTTCTCTTGCGCCAAACGGTTTTAAATTAACTTTGTCGTTACATGGAAATTATTATATTACGTGTCTTATTCGCCCCATTCCCATCACCACTTTAGGCGCAGCTGGCAAAATACGCGTTCGAAATGAACGTCGAACATGGTATGGTTATATCGAAGCAATTGGGTTAAATGATCTATTGCTTATAACTTTATGTAGGATAAGTGTACGTAAACTAAAAGTCCATGGGTAGTATAAGTAACTTACGTTATAACTATCACTGATATTAGGTAAATAATACAATGACGTACGATTTAAATGCAATGGGGAATTTTCAATCTTAAATAATTTCTTATCTAGATGTCGCTAGTGGGTGTTCAGGGTGACTTCTGTCAGTCATATTTTAGTACGTTTTTTTAATTATTTGGGCAAGTTATTCAAACTTCAGACACTATAGTAACATGCAAATAAACAATTAAAAAAAATACTGTCACCTAACCAATACTTACCTACTGATTGAAGTTAGTCATTTCGTGGACATTTATCCCCACTAATACAGCTAGTGCTGAAAATTCCCCATTTGACCAAAGATTTTTTTTACTAAGAAAAAACACATGTACTCTAAGACATAAACAAGTCTACTGAAACACATTTTGATATTTACGACCCTCACTTTAAACATAGGTATACATAGTACGTAGACATGTAAGTACCTACCTACAGTAGTAAGCACAGATCTTTGACAACTACAAAAATTTCCAACTGATAACTATTTTAAAAGAAGAGCTTTTGTTACGGTTGTTGTATACAAATCTATAGCCTCTAGGACTTAATTATATATTTTATAAATAACAATATAAAGCCTGGATTTCACTTTACAGTTGTAGTTAGCCTCAATCGTTTGAGTATTTAACACTTTCGCGGCGGACTTATCTGGCCAGGTCATAGCTCAGTTCACTGTCCACCAAAGTTGGTGTTTCTACGATAATAAAATAAACGTTGATCAGCATGGGTCGAACATTTGGTGCGGATGACGCGAAAATGACGTCACTTTGCACACAGGCTGATATTAATTTTTAATTTCGACTTTCATGTGACATAGGTACATATCACGTCATCGCACAAAATAAATAAAATATTGTAATGTGTGTCCATGAACCTTTTACAGGATGGTACAATTACAATATTACAAGATGGTACAATAGTACAATTTGTGAACCATACACATTTGAATGTTATGACACGTGCAACCTACATTATTCAGAAGTAAAATTTTCCTGCATTTTAATTAAAAAAAAGAAATTGTAATTTAATATAACCTTCAAACGGTTTTTTTTAAATTATATACTTAAATATTTAATGAAGTGTGAATAGGTAATCCTGTCATATTTAATATGATAATGCCAGTATTATTCAAATACATCCTATAAGTGGTGTGATATCATCGGCACTAAATGTTCGACTCCTGTTGATTAGACCCACAATTTAAGGCGGCGAAACTAGCGCCACCACTGAAACGTGGCTATTTTGAATTAAATTTTCAGTTTAAATTTACATAGCGATAAAGAATCTTCATGTTTAAATCCGGACATTTTTTATTTACCCACAAATCCCCACTCCGCTAAACAACCTTCAACACGTGTTGATTTGATTGTTGGAAGCTCTTTCATAAATATCCGCACGTCGTACATTGACTTAGAAACTAAAAAGCTGGGTAGAGATTTACAAAAAATTTAAGATAAAAATGGGGATTCGTAGAATAAGTCTACATTTAATGGTCGAGGTCGGTAGATATTTTTTTTAACACAGTGAACAAGCGTTTGACCACTATCCTGCCTGATGCCTGCGTAATCCGTCTGGCAATCAATCTATAACCACAGTTCAGATAGAGCATAGAAATAATTTAAAGGTAGATAAATAAATAATTAGGTCGTTACCTACATTCAGTAACATAATACTAACAGTGCAGTAACATATCATAGCTACAGTCGGCCAAGAAATTGGTCTAAGGACCAGTCCACAAGGCGCGTTGCGTCAGCGTTGTGTCGCAAAATCTGTTCGAATATCTACGCGTCACGTTGCAGTTCCGACTTATTTACTTCGAAAATTTCCGACGGAACGCAGACGCAACGCGCCGTGTGGACTAAACTAAAGTTGAAATTCGTATGAATGTTATTAGACATTAAGATAATTTTGACGTCTCACAATATAACAACTCTATTCATGTTTTAATCACACATGAAGTGTCATGAAAACGTATATAAGTACCTCTTTCTTGGCCGATCGTAATTCTAACAGGAAATAAAATCATATGTACATAACAATATAATTGTAAATATAATGTAAACGCACTTCATCTGTTTTCTTGTGATGTGGATCTTGTAAAGTTTGGTTTGTTCTTACTTGACGTTGAGGATTTCGTTGGACAACTTGGCAATGTAATATTTGGCGCTTCAAACGGGCCGGGTCCTAAGTTTGATAATTTCATAATGTCTTCTAATGTTTGTATGAATGTGTCACATGTGGCTGTGAGCAGTGTCGTTGCATCATCAAGTTTCTGTAAAAATGGAAAAAAAAGTTAATCTCTAACAGCAGCTCTAACAAGATAGTCAAGAAAGACACGACATAGAACAAATACGCGCTGTGATTGGCTACTATGTCACACATCGTGCGACTTACCTTGTTTCAACCAATCGCAGTGTCTGCTCTGTCTTGTTAAGACTTTCTTGGAGCGCCTTGCTAGGGGGCTACGGCATTCATATAAAATTAAAACGTTCACTAACTAGTTGACGTATATCAATTTAGGTCAGTTTTTCCGTATTTAACATAGGTACTGCAGTATTAGCTACTGCACTGTTTTGTGTCACATGTACGCAAAAAACCGTTTAACTGTTTGAAGTTGATATCTGTACGTACGTCAGCTAGTTAGTGAACTTTAATGAACATTATAAGTTTAGTGATTCTATTATCATTAACACTGAATCCCACTGCAGGGAAAAGACTCTCCTTTTCTCCACTTTCACTACGATTTCGAGCAGTCGTCCATTAGGCGTCGTCCTGGCGGACAATCTCGTCGCGTCATCTCCTTCGGGGTTGACCACGTTGTCTCTTACCGTTCGTTGCCAGGTCAACACCTTGTTTGCTCAACAATTCTGAGACATGCGAGCAACATGGCCAGCCCAATCACATATTACATGCGTCGCTTTTCGAGCTACATCCAAGATTTCTTCTTGAGAAAAGTTCTTAAGCGTATTTCAGTATTCCGGATACGATCGATCCGTGTCCAATTACTTTGTTGTATTTTACATGTGAGTGCGTGTATATCCTTGAAATGTTAATGTGGTAAGTACCTGAACATCAGGAGGCGCATCTTCATTAGTGACTGCACTTTTCACAGCATGAACCTGCTGCATCATCAGGTCACAGTACAGCTGCAGCTCAGACTTCTTGTGACTTAGCGAATTTGGATCTTCAGGGACTGGAAACAAATAAATAAGTAGGTGTATGTACTTAATACAAGGTAGCCCGGAAAATCGTGGCTCAAACGAAACAGGGTGATAGATAGTTTAAGGATCACCAAAAACAAGATCAGGAAAAAAGTTTTTTCTGTCGGTATTTCGGTCATGCTGTAATATTATCATACGACGTCGCTGATTTTACGGACATAAACCCATAAAGTTCCTTTACTTGTGCAAATATGTCAGAAACTAACTAGAGTAACGCGTCCCGCAAGGTAATGGACCACAGTACTTAGTTTACAAGGTAGGATTGAGAGCATCCAGCGCAGGATTCCTTAGATACCTGACTTCAAAGCAGGGACTTATTGTACCGAAATGAATGGGTTTTATACCGGTACAGCGTTTCGATACCACTATGCATAGCCGAATCAGGTCATAGCCGAATTGAACCCTTATTTTATAACGGTACCGAAATCCCGCTCGGCGTAGGCGCTAGCGGGGGGGAAACGAGAGGGTCGGAGGCGGGCGGCGGCGCAGCTCGCGCCGGCCGCCCGACACCTATAACTACCTATCTCTATCTATGCCCTATGCAAAGTGCAAAGAAAAGAGAAAGAAAGAAACGTAAGTAGGTAGCTACACAAACATGATTTATTATATTGTTACGTACGTGGGGGGTGGGTACCGATAGAAAAATGACACTGTTACGAAAATCAAGAATAACACTTTATTTCGGCACTGTAATTACACAGACTAATTATAATCATTAAACTAAGACCGCTAATAAACACTTTTACAATCACACAATCACTTGTCAACTCTCTTTAATTTTCACTCTTGATGTTCACTGTATCGCTGTTTAGTTGAAACTGTCTCGCCGACTCGATCGTCGCTCTTTATATACCAACGGTACACAATCCAGAACATTCGAGAAGGTTCAGGTACATTCTCGAGTCGACTTCTAATAATAATAATTAAATACCTAACCGTCGCGTCGGCCGGCTCGCGTGTTTATACCTACACCAAACAGTAGGTAAGTAGGTTTATATAGCCTACTTGGGTGGCGTCTTCGGCCGCTCGCGTGTTATACTACACCCAACAGTAGGATAAGTAGCTTTTAATACACTTTGTGGTGAGTAAGGGTAAGTTACTTGTGTACTTCGTGGTCCGAAAATAACACTTTTTCCGATCTTCGAGATCCTTTACTACATTCTTTGGACGCATATAGGCACTGTGTAGTGGTTTGTATGCGTCGACTTGGATACTGGAATGTTCTTTAGGACCCTCGAATGTTCGACGTATCTCTACGGCATTCTAGCCGTTGTTTCTCGACCCCGGGGCGTAACACTACCCCCTTCTAAAGCGTGCTCGTCTCGAGCATGATTATCTCCATAGTATCGGGCCAGCCGGTCGATGTGCACAACCTTGCATGGGCTGCGGGGATTTCTCTGTATGCGATATGTCACATCGTTGATCTTGGTCACCACCTTATATGGGCCCTCCCAGTTTGGGGACAATTTAGGAGACTTTCCCTTTTTACGCAAAGGGTTGTGCAACCACACCTGCGAACCTTCCTCGAATCCTGATGAATTAGACTTACGATCATAGCGTGTTTTCATCTTGTTACTGGCTTGAAGTCCATTATCTCGAACAAGATTGTGACCATCTTCTAGTCGATTTCGTAAGTCACTCGCGTACTCCGTTATGGACATAGGTGTGTCTGGGGGCCTTCCGGTTAATAAATCTGCCGGTAACCGCAGTTCTCTTCCAAAGTTCGCACATGCAGGAGTCATGTTTGTGCTTTCATGTGTTGCCGACCTGTACGACAGCAGAAAAAGAGGCATGTGCCTATCCCAATCCTTTTGATGACTATCAACCACCTTGGCCAAATGTCGTTCCAGTGTTTGATTGAACCTTTCGACCATTCCATCAGATTGCGGGTGATATGGCGTTGTTCTCGTCTTATGGATCCCCATGATTCTGCATGTCTCTTGAAACACTTGGGATTCAAAGTTTCTGCCTTGGTCACTGTGTATTTCGAGAGGGACACCAAACCGACAAAATACCTCCATCACCAATTTTTCCGCAACTGTCGTAGATTCCTGGTTAGGAATGGCAAACACTTCGGGCCATTTGGTAAAATAATCCATGATCACCAGGATGTACTTATTTCCGGCATCAGATGTTGGAAATGGTCCCGCGACGTCCAACGCGATCCTTTCCCAAGGTGCCCCAACATTGTACACCTTTAGCGCACCCCTACTACGAGTATGTGGCCCTTTGACTGATGATTCAATTGACACATTTCCTACACCAGTCCTCGACATCTTCGCGACAATGAATCCAGTAGAATCGTTGCCGAATTTTCATTAATGTCCGCTTCACACCAAGATGTCCACCGGAAACATCGTCATGAAAGGAAGGAGGCGACGTCACACCATTTTGGTTTAGGTACTCCAGATTTGACCCAATCGAAAATGGGTTTAATGTCTGGGTCTTCCTGCTGAGCTTGTTTCATGGCGTCGTCACTCCATTCATCGCTGACTGAATCCGTCCGCAACATCCTGATGCAGTCTTTATCCTCCTGTCTCAAGCAAGGCTTGCAATCGTCCGGACAGGGTCTTCGGGACAGGGCATCTGCATTTCCATGTGACTTTCCGCTGCGATGTTCGATGTGGAAGTCATACTCTTGGAGTTGCTCAATCCAGCGAGCTACTTGACCTTCAGGATTTTTAAACTCCAGTAACCACTTTTCAAATCCAACGTGGAGATGGTTCTCCACGTTGGATTTGAAAAGTGGTTACTGGACTTCATCCCATTCAAAGTATCCAAAGTGTCGTCGATTCGTGGCAAGGGATAACTGTCCTTCTTGGTCACATCATTAAGTCGACGGTAGTCTACGCAAAACCTCAATGTGCCGTCTTTCTTCTTCACTAAAACGCCCGGTGAACACCAAGGGCTGGTCGAAGGTTCGATCACCCTGTTTCCCTGCATTTCCTCAATCATGCTTTCCACCTCTTTTTCCCGAGCCACTGGAACTCGCCGAGGACGCTGTCTAATAGGCATGATCTCACCAGTGTTAATTTCGGGCTGAACTACTCCAGTCCTTCCAATGTCACCATCATGTAGAGAAAAGACGTCACTATACTTCAGCAAAAGATTACGCGCCTTTGTGCGTTCTTCCATGCTGAGATCTTCTTGGCAACTGTCCAATAGAATTCCCAAGTCCATATTTCCATTTGGCAGCCTCTTGTTCACGTCCGTACCTTGACACGTTCTTAACCAAGAAATCTCTTCGCAAGTACCTATACGAGTTCCCTTCTGCAATGCGTATTTGGTATCACTCAGGTTCAGGACCCTTATAAATGCTGCAGATGATGTTGTAACGATGGTTCGAGCGGTTATCCAAGGGCAGTCATCATCTAGCTTTTCTACTAATACGCAGCGGTGAGATCCTCGTCCCGCGTAGTACGGCAATTTCACTGGAACTAAGGCTTGCGACTTTGGCTGAAGAACCGTCCTTCGAGCACAGTAGACATTCCCGTTTACGCCGCCTTCCATGGGTATTTCATCAGCCCCAATTTTAAGGACGCCACCTTTAACATCAATTTTACAGTTATATCTACGCATAAAATCTAACCCAATAATGCAGCCATCAACGATGTTGGCGACGATGACTTTGTGCCAATAACTCCTTTCGGCTATCTTCATCTCCACCTCTTGCTCCCCTTGGACGGAAATGTACTGACCGGTAGCCGTTTGAAGGTTCAGATTATTAGGTCGGACTAGGTGATCTCTTGTGAGGTGTTTAAGTAGCCGAGAACTGATTACTGTCCGAGAAGCTCCGGTGTCGATGGTAAGGTGACATGCTATCCGTCCAATTCCTCCTTTGACGACCAGACTATTCCCGTCTTTTGCTTGTGAGATCACAACTGGGACATTTCGACCACCAGCCAGTACTCGTCCCATAGTCCTGGCTATTACTCGTTTCCCTGCTGTGGCTCTGCTGCACCAGTGTCACTAGATTTCACACTGGCATCCAGGTTTCGGCGCCTGTTGTTCCATTTTGGGCAATTCGACTGCAAGTGCCCTCTTTCGCCCCACCGGTAGCAACGTGGACTGTATTCGCGGCTCTTAGAAGGCGATTCACTGACAGAAACCTCTCGCACTTTATAAGGCCTAGAGTCTTGTCGTACAGCTTCTACCTCCAAAGCATGGGCGACTGCGTCTTTCAAGCTTCCATGATGCCCCAATCGAACAGCAGCCCTTACCTCCAACTCACGAATACCATAAATGAACGCCTGTACGAGCATGCTGTCCACAAAAGAGGCCGACGCTGTCTGGTACGCCTTTCTCACCAGCTTTTCAATTTCCAAAGCCCACTGTTGTAGAGACTCGTTACGCCCTTGGCTCCGGTGCTTCAACTGGGCTCTGAAGACGTGCTCCAAATGTTTATCGCCGTATCGAGCCTCCAAAGCCTCAAGCAGGCGATCGTACGTCCTCTCGTTTCCCAAAGCTTCCAGTATTGTGAGGGCTTCATCTCGCAAGGCCAAGGTGAGTGCTGTCTTCGCCTGGTCTTTACTCCACCCATTGGCCTGAGAGACAGACTCGAACTGCAGCTTGTATGCTGTCCATGAAGAAGTGCCATCGAATGGGGGAACCTTAAATCTTCCACCTGCAGGAACAGAAATGTCGGATCCGCAGGCACCCGTAGCCACCTTGGCCTCCAGTTTTCTGATATCATTTTTTTACCACCTGTAGGCCTGCGGCATAGTCCTCCACCTTCTCGTTGACATTCTGGAATCTGTTTTCAAATTTTATGTCCAGATCTGTCAGTTTCCCCTCTACTTCGGCTATTTCCTTTTTCCATTCGGCAGTGGCTTCACGCACTTCACGGAGTATGCACGATTGTTCTTCCTGGATTTTCTGCTGTCTCTCTTGGGCTTCCCGGGCTTCCTGCTGACTAGTGCTCAGACGCATTGAAAGTCTCTCCTCGGCTTCACGTTGGGCCTTAGCTTGTCTCTCCTCGGCTTCCCGCTGGGCCTTAGCTTGTCTCTCCTCGGCTTCCCGCTGACTGATACACAGCTTCATGTATTGCTCCTCCTGGGCTTCCCGTGCTTCCTGCTGGGCCTTAGCTTGTCTCTCTTGGGCTTCCCGTGCTTCCTGCTGGGCCTTAGCTTGTCTCTCCTCGGCTTCCTTAAGGGCTCGAGATTGTTCCTTTAATAAAATCAGGATAGTGTTGAGGTCAATCTCGGCCTTCGGTCTTGGTGACGATGCCGTTGCAGTGACAGTAGATGGACCAGCCACGGCTGCCGTAGAGCCCTCCGCTGCACGTTGGCTCCGGGTCTGGACGCCCTCCGGTTCTTGTTCTCGTGGAGTGATCGGCATTTTCTATCCCACTTCTGACACCAAATGTTACGCACGTGGGGGGTGGGTACCGATAGAAAAATGACACTGTTACGAAAATCAAGAATTACACTTTATTCCGGCACTGTAATAACACAAACTAATTACAATCGTTAAACTAACACCGCTAATAAACACTTTCACAATCACACAATCCCTTGTTAACTCTCTTTAATTTTCTCTCTTGATGTTCACTGTATCACTGTTTAGTTGAAACTGTCCCGCCGACTCGATCGTCGATCTTTATATACCACGGTACACAATCCAGAACATTCGAGTAGGTTCAGGTACATTCTCGAGTCGACTTCTAATAATAATAATTAAATACCTAACCGTTGCGTCGGCCCGCTCGCATGTTTATACCTACTCCAACAGTAGGTAAGTAGATTTATACCTACTTGTGAGTCGCGTCGACGGCTCGCGTGTTTATACTTACACCCAACAGTAGGTAAGTAGGTGTATACCTACTTGTGGTGAGGTAAGGTAAGTACTTGTGTACTTGTGGCTTCCGAAATATACCACACTTTTCTCGATCTTTCGAAGTCCTTCTACTACATTCTGACGCATATAGGCACTGTGTAGTGGTTTGTATGCGTCGCCTTGGATACTGGAATGTTCTTTAGGACTCTCGAATGTTCGACGTACCTCTACGGCATTCTAGCCGTTGTTTCTCGACCCCCGGGCGTAACACTACCCCCTTCTAAAACGTGCTCGTCTCGAGCATGATTATCTCCATAGTATCGGGCCAACCGGTCGATGTGCACAACCTTCCATGGACTGCGATGGGTTCTCTGTATCCGATACGTGACGTCGTTAATCCTGGTCACTACCTTATATGGTCCGTCCCAACGACGATGTAGCGAGTCACGCAACCACACTAGGGAACCCTCCTCGAACTGCGATTTATCAACTCTCCAGTCATGTTGCTGCCTCATCGTGTTGCTTTTCCATGGTCCATTACAACGAACGCCACTGCGTATCTCCTCCAACCCATTGCGTTTATCTCCAACTCTATCCGTAACGGAACGCCTATTGACCAAGTCCCCCGGCTTCCGCAGCTTCCTCCCAAGGTTTGTGCTATCGGCGCTTCTATGGGCCCTTTTCCTTTTTGGACAACTAGACCGCAAATGCCCGCGTTCACCACACTGATAACAACGCGGTACATACTCGCGGTCACGGAAAGGCACTTCACTCGCACAAACCTTTCTCACTGAAAGTGGCCTCGAGTCACGACGTACGGCCTCCACCTCCAATGCATGAGCTACTGCATCCTTCAAACTTCCATGATGCCCCAAATCGAACAGCAGCTCTTACTTCCATATCACGAATACCGTCGATGAAAGCTTGAAGTAGCATGCTATCTACCAAAGAGGCGGATGCCGACTGGTACGCCTTTCTCACCAATGTCTCTATCTCCAAGGCCCACTTCTGCAGAGACTCGTTCCGGCCCTGGGTGCGATCCTTCAGCTGTGCTCTGAAAACGTACTCCAAATGTCGGTCTCCATAGCGAGTCTCTAGCGCCTCAAGTAGGCGGCCATATGTCCTCTCATTACCTAAGACTTCCAGTACAGCGAGAGCCTCGTCTCGTAGAGCCAGTGTGAGTGCTGTCTTCGCCTCCTCTTCACTCCATCCATTGGCCTGACAGACAGACTCGAACTGCAACTTGTACGCATTCCACGAGGATGTACCGTCAAACGGAGGCACCTTGAAGTTCCCACATGCCGGTACAGAGGCTTCAGACCTGCTGGTTCCGGAAACCATCTTAACCTCCAGTTTCCGCAGATGATTTTCAAAGTCCTCCATCTTCTCATTGATGTTATGTAGACGATTCTCGAATTTGATGTCCATATCGGCTAGTTTCCCTTGTACTTCCGTCATCTCATTTTTCCACATTGCAATGGCCTCCCGGACTTCACGGAGCATACACGACTGCTCCTCCTGTTGATTACACAATTTCCTGTATTGTTCCTCCTGGGCTTCCCGGGCTTCCTGCTGGGCCTTAGCTTGTCTCTCCTGAGCTTCCCGGCTTTCATTAAAGGCTCGAGACTGTTCCTTCAATATAATCAGGATAGTGTTGAGGTCAATCTCGGCCTTCGGTATTGGAGACGATGCCGGTGCAGCAACAGTAGATGGACCAGCCACGGCTGCCGTAGAGCCCTCCGCTGCACGTTGGCTCCGGGTCTGGGCGCCCTCCGGTTCTTGATCTCGAGGAGTGATAGGCATTTTCTATCCCACTTCTGACACCAAATGTTACGTACGTGGGGGGTGGGTACCGATAGAAAAATGACACTATTACGAAAATCAAGAATACACTTTATTTCGGCACTGTAATTACACAAACTAATTACAATCGTTAAACTAAAACCGCTAATAAACACTTTTACAATCACACAATCACTTGTTAACTCTTTTTAATTTTCTCTCTTGAAGTTCACTGTATCGCTGTTTAGTTGAAACTGTCCCGCCGACTCGATCGTCGCTCTTTATATACCACGGTACACAATCCAGAACATTCGAGTAGGTTCAGGTACATTCTCCGAGTCGACTTCTAATAATAATAATTAAATACCTAACCGTCGCGTCGGCCCGCTCGCGTGTTTATACCTACTCCAACAGTAGGTAAGTAGATTTATACCTACTTGTGAGTCGCGGCGGCCGGCTCGCGTGTTTATACCTACACCCAACAGTAGGTAAGTAGGTTTATACCTACTTGTGGTGAGGTAAGGTAAGTACTTGTGTACTTGTGGCTTTCGAAATATACCACACTTTTCTCGATCTTTCGAGATCCTTCTACTACATTCTGACGCATATAGGCACTGTGTAGTGGTTTGTATGCGTCGACTTGGATACTGGAATGGTCTTTAGGCCTCTCGAATGTTCGACGTACCTCTACGGCATTCTAGCCGTTGTTTCTCGACCCCGGGGCGTAACAATATACTAACATACGTAATATAACTTACCATTGTCAACTAACAACTATGGATTTAATCCGAAATAAAGGTATATTATGATTATTACTGCTTGAACCATCTTGATGCATAGTACAAAACAAAGTCGCCTCGCCTCCCGCTGTTCGTCCTTATTTATGCTTAAACCTTTAAAACTTCGTAATGAATTTAATGCGAGATTTCTTTCATAGATAGTGATTCTTGAGGAAGGTTTATAAGTAAGTATTATACATGCACATAATAGCAGAGACGACGTATATGGACAAAACAACGTTTTTCCGGGTTAGCTAGCAATATTACAAATGCCAAAGCAACTCTTTCTGCCGTTCTTTCACGCCAAAAGTGTACGTTAAGAGGTCGATTTTTTTCCTTGCGGATTAACACCTGCTGAAAAGGACCCACTCAACGTCTACTACAGAAACAAACACGCACACAATACTTCGGTTTAAAAGGTGAATTCCGCAGCCAAGTGATTTTGAAGTCTACGATATTCAGAATATAATTCAAAATTATAAATTTACATTTACCTGACTGTCAAAAGGTTTAGTTGGTAGGTTTAAGTTGTACATATACTCACAGTAACATTAGGTTTGCTGGACGGCACTTTGAAGGTCTCGCCGACTTGCGTGTCCAGCTCGAAGTACGCCACCGAGCACCAGTACTCCGGGGCCGGCTGGGTGGACAGCAGACCACCGCCAGTGTTGCCGTTATCTGACACATTGGGATCTACGTTTTTAAGGACAGAGGGGTTCGTTGTAAATAAAAAGAGGTTAAAAAAAAAACAAAAACAAATAGTAAACTGTCTCTAAAAAGCACTCTCAGTTGGGATATAAGTTTTTAAGGACAATAAAGGATCATTGGAAATCAAAAGGCTACATTAGGAGAAGCAAAATAAAAAATACGGGTATCTAAAAAACATTTTTGGGTGGGATACACGTTTCACGGGCAGAGGGAAACGTTGTATATGAAATTCATCAATAAACTATTAAAATGAAAATTGATAAACAATATTGATCAATATACTGACAGTACGAGAAGCGAAAAGGGAAATCATCACTTGGATGTAGTGATTTCACAGTCGGGGTCAACTAGTAGCTAGTAAGTAGCAAATTCTGACATGACGATTGATATTTCTAGCCTAGAGATGCAAATTGTACAATATTGGCAAGATTCGATTTATTTTCGAATCGATTTATAAGTGTGGTACAATTAATTTAAGTCTTTGTAAATATTTTATGGAGCCAATGCATACAATATTTCCACACGGCGAAAAGTTTTTGTTAGCCATGCATAGTGACTGCATAAACTGCGTAAACGTGACTCACGAACAAAAAAATCACAGAACTAATAATTGACAAAAAAGAACAAAGACCAAATAGAACGTTCTACGCTAGAATACAATGACCGCGCCATACATGTGGTTGTCAGTTACTTCCGTTCTACATAATGTTCATGGGCATTCTTTCAATGTGTCAAAATTGAGGAGGTTAGAATAAAAACGTATTAATTTGCTTTTCTTCCTCTAAGGGTTTCTGTACATTTTCAAATATATAACTTCACTACCATGTACTATTTTTTAAATTGTTTTTGAGAAATAATAGATTTCATATATGTACAAGGGAATGGATTATTTATGTTTTTCTTCTGAAAGGGCCTAAGAGTAGTATAAGTTTTCCTTTCCGTCGGCGACGAGGCTCGCCACCCGTCACGTCAGGTCTCTCGGAGAGGCGAAAAGTGGACTGCGGAGGCTCGATTTGCCACGGTGAATGTTTGTGGAGGATGGGACAGTAAGATTGATGAAGTTTGCAAGGTGATGAATGATAAGAATATTGATTTAATGTGTGTGAATGAGACAAAGCGAAAGGGTATAGACAGTACCACGCATGGCACGTACTCTGCGTATTGGTCGGGAGTGCCGCATTGCCAGCGTGCATGCCAAGGCGTTGGTCTTGTCTTCTCAGCGCGAATGGCTGGTTGTTTGAAGAGCTACGAATGCGTGAACCCCAGACTCATATGGGCGAGACTCAAAGTTGGCACAAAGCACTTGTTCGTGTTGGGTGTATATGCACCGGACATGTCTAAGCCACTTAGAGAACGCGAAGAGTTCGGGGAGAATGTCAGGGGTGTGCTGTCAGAATGTAAGAGAAATGAGTTGATCATAGCGCTAGGGGATTTTAATGGAAAAGTGGGTTTACAGCGTGATTTGTATGAAAGTGTTCTGGGCTTGTTTGGTGATGAAAGAGTGAACGAGAACGGTGAGAGCCTTCTCGAGATATGTATGGAGTGGAACCTTGCTGTGACAAACACCATGTTTGATCACAGGAAGATCCACACGTATACTTGGCAGCGGGGTGTAGATAGAAGTATGATTGACTTTGTGATTGTGGGTGGACGACTGAAGCAGCATGTGCTTGACACTAGGGTTTATCGTGGTGCTAATGTTGGGACCGATCATTATTGGGTTGTCAGCCGAATTAGTGGTTTGTTCCGGGGTTGGCGTCATCGGGCTCCTGTTGTCAACACAGGCTTGCAAAGAATAAAAGTTGATCAACTCCGGAAGGATGACGTGAAAGAGAAGTATGAATCAATGCTGAAAGGAAAACTCAGTATAGTGAATGAAGAAATAAGAGAAGATGAGATAGATAATGTATGGAATGTTTTTAAAAATGGTATGGTTGAGATAGCCACTGAGGTATGCGGGGTGCGAAAGAGGAAGAATGTCTCCCGAGACTGTGAGCTCTGGTGGGATGAGGAAGTAAGCAAGGGTGTGAATGAAAAGAAAAAGGCATGGATGGATGTGGTGGCCATGAGAGCCAACACCCAAGCAACTAATGTGGATGAAAGTGAAAGAAAAATGTCGCAATATAAGTGCTTAAAGAAGAGAGTGAAAGAACTGATAGTACGTAAGAAGATTGAGTTCAAAGAGCGGAATGAAAAGAGGTTCTCTGACAACTTCCAAAATAATATTCGGCTATTTTGGAAACTAGTCCGGTCAGCCAGAAGTAAGTCAGAGAATCATAGAATGAAAGCAATTAGAGATAAGGATGGAAAAATTTTGAATGTAGAAAGTATGGTTGTAAGAAGATGGAAGGAATACTTTGAAAATTTGTTTGAATGTAGCACCGCGTCGACTTTGGTTGATGCGGTTAATATGGATTGCGAAGAGAATAAAAGTGAGATACATATGAATGAAATTTTCAAGGCTATGAAAGGAATGAAAAATGGAAAAACGGCTGGGTATGATAGGATTTCGCTGGAGATGCTGAGGGCTGGTGGTGCGGTGGTGGCGAACCTGCTGTAACTTATTTTTAATGCATGTTGGCGATACGGCCGAGTACCAAGTGATTGGTGCAAAGCCGTAATCGTTCCACTGTATAGGGGTAAGGGTTCACAGCAGGATTGCAAACATTACCGAGGAATCAGCCTTCTTAGTATCGTCGGCAAAATGTATGCACAAGTGTTGATCGAAAGGGTAATACGTGAGACTGATGAAAAAATCTGGGATGTACAAGCTGGTTTTAGGAAGGGAATGGGATGCACCGACCAAGTCTTCTCTTTGCGCCAGTTGACGGAGAAGTTTTTGGCTAAAAACCAAAAGGTTTTCTGCGCTTTCATGGACTTAGAGAAGGCTTATGATTGGGTACCCAGGAATGAGTTGTGGACCTTGCTGCTGTCCCGGTTCAGGTTGGACAGGACCTTGGTACGGGCTTTGAAATCACTTTATGATGATCCCAGTGCCTGTGTCAGGGTAAACGGGACCTACTCAGACTGGTTTGGCATCCATAGAGGTGTCAGACAGGGATGCGTAGCGTCTCCCTGGCTGTTCAATCTGTTCATGGACAGTTGTTTGGAAGATCTGAAAGGTCGTGATTGGGGTCTAGATATGGGTGGTTTAATCATCAAATGCCTTTTATAGGCTGACGATCAAGTTCTTCTTGCACCGTCGGCGTATGAATTGCAGCAGATGATTAATTGTATGAATGAGTCATTGAAAAGGAAAGGAATGAATTGAATGTTAGTAAGCAATAATGGGTGAGTCGAAAATATAAAGGAAGTTTGTAGTCATGATTGACGGTGAGAAAGTTGACAGTGGATAGTTGTATATTTGGGTCTATTACAGAGGAAGTTTTGACAAAGATATTGAAAGAAGCGTGAGTGCGGGTAATAAGGTTAACGGTGGCCTTCGCAGTGTTATGGAGAGCCAATTCATGTCGAAAAAGGCAAGATTGGCTGTCCATGACGCTGTACTGGCACCTACCTTAATGTACGGGAGTGAAAGTTGGGTATGGCAGAAGAAGCATAAAAGTAAAGTCAATTGCGTAGAAATG
>SJJU01003505.1:0-25861 GCA_012932125.1 Conopomorpha cramerella
TACGTAGTACGTACAAAACCTGTTTTCGTCCTTTGGTATGCACACGGTAACCCCGCTAGCAAGGCGCAGTGAATGTAGCCCCGTTTGCTCTTGGAATTATGAATTTGTTTAGAAGAGTTCCTGTTTATCGAAACGCGTAACATCATCTTCATATTTTTATCTCAAGTGAATAATGTAGCTCTAGCTCTTAGGATTGTTCATGTAATATATGTCTAAAGATAATATTAAGTGTTTGATGATCGTCGCCGACCTACACCAATTTTTGTTGGGCTGGGACATGGGGATACTTCTATGCATAAGAAATGATAACAAAAAAAGAATAAGATAACGGCTGGTTGCCGGGCCTTAGTGACTGGGCGCACCAGTCGCCTCGACAACATTCGGGACGTTTTTTGCCGTCGATACTTTTACTTCTCAAACATGTGGTCTATTTATAGAATTGTTCGCCGTAGTACTACGCTCTATAATCAGGTTTTGCTTTCATTCAACAATGTTGGTATCAAAATTAGTCACTTAAGTACTACATATTTATTTAGTTACATAAGTTTTAAGTTAAGTTATGTAGACGTTATAAAGGTATTCCTTACCATACATTATTTGTTAATTTAAAAGAAAATGCTTTCTTATCATATGCACATTTCTCAGAAAAGCATTAGTTACTTACACATAATTGTAATGTGTTTATTCATCAATTCGTCGGAAATGTATTAATTAGGTACAGATCTACATACATTTTATTTGAATGCTGCGGTTATAGCGTGTAACTTGAGATGAGAATTAAATAAGTTGTAAAGTACGAGGTCCGCGAATACAATCGAAGTAGGTATGTCGTATATCGAAATACTTCGGTTTTATTACAGTACAAAAAACTTAAACTGCATAGTCAATACAATGCAAAATTTTATTCTATAATGCCCAAATATTATTACAATAATACCAACAATATTTCATTAAATTATCTACAGGTAGAATTCGAATAGCAAGGTGTATCGTCGTAAAATAAGCGATTCGTTTCAGCTTGTCTACAAGGATCTCTAGTGGAGCAGCGAGGGGCCCGAAGCGGGGAGGCGGCAAATAGCCGCGTCGTCCTCGAACCTGACCGAGCTCTATCGCCTTGAACCCGCGAGAACCGTCTCTCGTGCGACTGCGCACAGCCAACCTTCTCGGTCGTCTCTACGGAAAAACGGTCTCGCGAAAACCGGAGGTCGATGACCGCTTTCCACGAGTTCGAATGAATTGTTCGCGAAACGATAACTTATTTAATCGTACATGGGCTTCTATGCTTATTGGCCCCGATATAATTATGTATGATGTATCAACGTATTTCTTTTAGTTTTTCATTAGGGATAGGTGTACCTAACTCTTGTAATCCTTATTTTCTCATAAGATGTCTATCGGCCGATGTCGTTTCGATAAGATTAGATAAAAAGTTATGTACTTTAATAATATTAAGTAAACAAAGTAACATTATAATTCACGGCCATTTCCGGTTATCTAATTACTGGCAGTCATAAAACTGCGCGCGCTGCACTTTGTGGGGCGGGGTCCGTAGTAAGGGGTAGGGGAAATGTCTGTTGGTATTGATTTTATGCGCTGCGTGAACAGTCTCACTTGACACTACGAAGCAGGAAGGGGAAACGAAAATTACGTAGGTACACCGGATTGAATGTCAAATTATGAAATAAAGTAATTTCGCCATAAACGTTATTCATTTGGTCTTCGATACACACCTTACCTACCTTACATTAGTGTTAGGCCTATAAATATCTGACTGGGTATCTATTCATTGGGAAATTGACAAAAACCATTTTTTTTGCCATGCTGCCGCGCCGGCAGACAGACAGAATGTCTGTCATTAGTATTAGCTCTTATCTCAACTGTTTAAGAGTTACTAAATTCGTCATTAGGCGTGACAGTACCTCATGCGAGGTCAACGATACAGGCAGGCAGGCAGCGCGAATTATGACTGCCTACACTTTATACCTACCTAACAACTGAAGCAACCTTTTGGCAAATCCTAAAGTCCAGTCTCACTAAACATGCTGCTATGATTCATTATGTTTGCTTGCATCTGATAATTTTGAATCAGTAATCATATTTGTAGATATTTTTTATAACTTTTGCATTTTCTATGAGCACCTTGTACATATGAAAAATAATCACAATCAAAATCCTCCCAGTTGTTTCAAGCATATTATATGTATGAAGTAGGCTGTGATATTTGATAGGCACTAGTTATTCTACATTTATATCAACAGCAATCAATAAAAAAAAATATGCTTACCTACATACAATAACATACAATTACTTAGTTAATTAGGATTATCTCAATCATAAATCCTTAAGCAATGATCCAAATACGGGCACATGTGTAAATAACTTTTTAGAAATTAAAATTAGAAAAAAATCTTTTCATCCTTTCTAAAAATATAAATAAGTAGGTACTTTCTTACTTAGTATAAAAAAGTTGGTAATTTGTTCAAAATGTATTTTTGGTGTTAGGCGTTGATGTCATGTCAAACTATTGATAATAGGCAACAAAATTTTATAGGAAAATCTTTTTCATTCTCAAGAGCATAAGTAACCAAATGAAACAATTGGAATATGTGAAAAACGAGATAAAAAGTTTTTGTTATAGTCGGTAGGTAAAATTTACTTGTTCATATAGGTTAGGTCATATACCTAGTAAATAAAAGAAATAATATTCAAAGAAAACCATATGCCGTTTAGGTTGCATGGTACACCAATTGCTGCTGAAGTATTCCCAAGATAAAAAAAAATACACTTCACGTCATTTAATCCCAAAGCGGGGTAGGCAGAGGCACTTGCTAAAGCAAATGCACATTGAACCCAATTGGTGAACACCAAGCATATTGAACCCAACTTAACAGGGGGTGAGCCCATCGCCGTTTCCCAAGATACTTATAACATATTATAACACATATACAGTAGATTTATTGATATATTTATAAGTCGCAACCCCTGCTCATTAAATGCTCACAAACTGCATTACACATGTGAACTACAACAAGTCTTCTGTCTCTGTTTGGCTATCTAAGATAAGTATCTAGTTAATGGAAGATTGATAACCCCTGACATAAGCATACATTCTTAAAAGACGGTCTCAACTTCTAAATGTTTTAATTTACATGGTACATTGGCAGTACAAATAAGGATGCAACAGAATAGGTGGTGATGTAGGTTGTTGGCGAAACCATCTTCAGTTATTCCTCACCAATACCTGACAATGACATATGGATAGTTGAAATATATGGATATTTATTTCCATGCAGGAAACACTTTAAGAGCAATGATGGCAGAGGTGGGCGATGATGATTGCACAAGCCAGGAGAGAACTAATATACTGGTTGAAAATAGGACAAGGAAATACTACATGTTGAATTCGAATTTATGGATAAAGTATTTTATTCAAGGCGATTCCTTAGTAAGAATTTACATGAGTACATAGAAATACATCCTAGACAGCTATAACTTTTTTATTATTGTTAAAGTAAAACAATTGACTGCTTGCACATTGCTGCCAGAATTAAATATGCCCATAGCGCATCCTACTCATAAACCTAATTAGACAGTATACAAAATTACAAGACGAGTCTACGGGTCCAGCTTTATAAAAGTTAGAATGTTGAATGTTCAGTCTATGTACAGTTGGGAGTAGTAGGCCTGCTAATAAAACATTCAAAATTGGAAGATGGGATTTGCTATGTTATGTTATAAATAGCTAGGTATATCTATCCATATATTTGGGAAACCAAATAAATTATGAAAGGTTATTCAAAGCTGAAAATTATCATGATCTTATGATCTTAAATATTAAAGATGATAATTCAGATAACAGAAGCATATTCAGTTCAGTCTTAATAAAAACATCTACAATAAAACATCCTTGACACTGCGTGAATGAAGTAGTAAACAACTAATGTTAAAAACTATAGGTAGAGAGATGAAAGTTGTGTTCATCTAGGAACGTAAACAAAACATATTAGCAATACCGCTCTGGAATAACTATGTACTTTTATCAATTCTTTACTACTACAATCATAAACAGCGGACAGTACCAATGTTATTGTATTGATAAAAACTGTCCCAATACTGACAAAACATCGATTGTCAAAATGAGCCGAGCCGACATTACCGTACCTATATTTTCCCGCCACTTTGCGACCATACAAAAAGTAAACATTAGATTTAACATAGGTCTATGACAAAATTTAGTTTATTGTAAAGTAAAATATCAGTAATTCGATTCAAAAGATCATACATACACATGAAAATACGAAATAACATAAAAGAGCGCGCTAGTACGGCATAATGGGCTCTCCCATCGTTCATACACCGTGTTATTTCATGCAATGTTTCTCACCGCTACTAAAAGAAGTTATTATGGTACTTACCGAATATTTACTTGTATAAATATCCTTACGCTCAGCTTGAAAATCCCAAATTTCAGACATTTACGTATTTATTCTCATGAGTTTGACAGAATAAACACTCACTTCACAAAAACCACAATCACTGTTTTACTATTTTAGTGAAAAGGAACTTAGCACAACACAAAGAAAGAGAACCGAGGCACGGCACACGTTATTGGTGTAATTAGACCACGTGACAGAAAATCAAGCAACGCTATTCGCTGGCTGACGATGATGTTGACATTTAGATTCAAACGAACTACTTTAATTTTATATAAATAATTCTACTAGTCTTTGTATAAAATTATATTGAAAACGCACAATTTTATTATTTTTTTAACGCCTCAATACATGTTGATACATCGGAAAATGGATATAAAATCACACGGAACACTTGTTTTCCCGGTATTCTGCACGTTCATAACAAGACAACATGGCGGTTTGTTTACACCGGCATGAAAAGGCGGGAATGACTTTAGATTATTTTGAAGATCGGAACCTTTCCCAAATAAAATAAAAAATTAAAACATGCAAAAGGCACAGTTTTATTGTGTTTCAAAAAGTATCCTACAAAAATACATTATTTTTCAGTACAATTTTATGCACATGGGCGATACCATTTTACAAAGTTACTTTTACTCCATCTAGCGGACATTCGTGGAACTTGCGACTATGGCGGTTTTTTCAAATTGTACAGTGTTGGTTGAAATGTTTTTTATTGAAAATAAGGACAAAATATAAATACAATACAAACTTAAATAATAAACATTAACAATGTGGATGCAATAAACATAAGGCGGTTCATATTCATAACATAACTTAAAAAATAACAATTGGCACAAATTTTGTCTCAAACGAAGTAAAACCTTTCCTAATATTTTATCAGTTTCAGGAAATCATTGAATAGGTTATGTTTATAATTAGATAAGTATGTGATTAATATTTGGATAACTTGAAACTTCTCTGTTTTTTATAGAATTCATAGGTGCCCATTCTTTTTATTTTACCTTCTAGGTATTTTTTCTTAAAGTTTTGAGTATTATCCGTTTGTGGCACAAATTTAACTTCCTTAGGCAAAATGTTAATTTTAAACTGATCTGTGAAGCCTGAGGTGGATGTTGATGCTGTTGGAATAAATGGTAGTACTTTAGGGCGCTTCATCGTTTCTTTGTTCTTTCGTTTTTCTGGAGAATCTGCGTCCAAGTAAACACTTTCCTCCAGATAATGTGATGGTTTATTTTTCCTTTTCGTAATCTCTTCTACAACAAAACTACTCGTAGAAATTGCTTTTGTCTTTTTAACTGGTTCTTGTTCGAATGTTGACTTTTGGTCTAGCTTGGTTATCAATTCACTGGGTAATCTAGGAACTGGCACATCTTTAGCGATCTGGAATAACCGAGAAAAATTAATTGTTACAACCTAATGTAGTTATAATAAAGGTACCATTACCAACATAATATGACTGTGTAGCGATACAGTTTAACATTTCGCTTTTATTAAATATTTCAGAATTAATCATTCAGTACTAAACACATAATACTTAAATACAGTTAAATTATGTACACTGTACAGTATTATGTAATACGATTACAGTATCATGAAAAACGCGCGCGTTTATTTAAAAACTGGTATAGTTTCTGAGAACTGATATTTGTATTTCTTGTAGTTTCTTTAACTCTACCTCTAATAAATAATAACTAACAAAGTAATAATAACCGCAATATAATTTAAAACAATGCAAGTAATTAAATGTACCATTCGGCTTTTAAAATTACTTAGTACTCATATTGCCTATGCGTACTAAGTTTAATTATTAAACTACATTTTTACCTTTGTCTTTTTGGGTTTTTGATTATCTGTATCGTCTACCCGCCTCTTACGTTTCTTGCCATCTGTGAAAAAAAAATACAATTTATTTACAAACTATGCTTTTGTTCCAGAAAGTAACTGTTAAAGGAGCATTGCGATGTATTGGACCGATTGACTAAATTGAACAAACGAAATACTCCCCCAAAAGTCATGATCGCGGATTAAGACACTGTTCTGACCAGAAGTTATACATCTGAAAAGCTCGCTTACCTATGTCGACGACGGCCATTTGGCTCTCTCGGGCCTGTTCTGTATCGGTCGTTGAACCTAGAATAAAATATTTTTTTTTATTGAGGGATAAATTTATTGTAACTCCACCAGTAATCAGTGACTATTGACAAGTAATTAGTTAAACAAAAGTGATAAACAGTCATATATGAAATTATACCAACTAATCTAAGGTACGTATACAGGGGCCTGCAGGGTAAACACCTTAGACATTTTCAATGATCATTATTCATATCCTAGTAGTGTTAAACATTCAAAATCAAGTTAAACAAAAAGTGTCTTCACTAACAAAATTTATCATACTATCAATTGACGTTTCTTTCTTTTCAAAATGCTCTTAAACCGACATATAGTTGACATCACGATAAATCGCAATGTTAGTTACATTGATAATAGGTGACTTTAAACTCCATTTATTCCGAATCAAAGAATCAATCAATCATCACAAATAACCGTGTGGTGACGGCGAATAGAATACATGTGTCACCACCCCAGCCCAACTTTTCCCGTCATGGGGGTCGTAAGAGACGACCGAGGGAGCTCTCCAGAGAAAGGGCAGCAGCGCTCTCTGTGAGTTAAACCACAACACCACTGCGATCGCCAACCCGCCTGCCAAGCATGGCGATTACTGGCATTTCACCCCAAATGACGGATCTCATTGGGGGAGGCCCTCGTCCAGCAGTGGACGTTATGTGGCTGATGATGATGATTCCGAATCAACACACTTTGAAGCATCCAGACCACATACTACATTTTTTTGCTCGCGTTACAGTCCCCATCCTGCATTGAAAAAATCAGCAAGTGCCACTCTGCCTAAACTCTGCAAACTCATATTTATCAAATGAGGTGGTTAAACCAATAAGAACTACTGACCTATTTTTGTATAATTTTCTTCTACAGATACTTTGACCTTCTTTTTCCGGTTCTTGTTCTCTTTAGCACTGGTGTCATTCACAGTTTCGGAATCTGTAATCAAGATTTCTTTTTCAGCCAGTGGTAAAAGTGACAGATGGTATCAATTACCGAGTGTAAATTGACCCCAAGAAATGGTCTTAACATTTTGTTGGGCTTGTCAAAATTAACAGTGACATTGCTGGGAAATGACAAAAGATGTTTTTCATCTCCATACCATCATTACATGACCGTAACTGGGGGTGAATCTATTGTCACCAGCCAGTGAAGTGTTAAATTAAAGAAAATGTAAACTCAATAAGCAAAACAAAACACTCACGTTTAGCAACTTCCTCTTCAATATTCACTGATGAATTTCGTTTCCTCTTTTTGGATTCTTTGATATCTGCAACATTTTCTACATTATCGATGTTTCCTTCGTTTACTACTGTCGGTTTTGTTATTACATCTGAAACAATTTAAATATTTTGTTTAAGTTCATCATCGCAATGCTCCCCCCTAGTCTCCCTAGTTTGGGTATTTAAATAATTACGGTAATTCACAATGTACCCTGTAGTTGAGTGTTAAAAACTGAACTCTAAATACTATCTCCGAAAAAGTGCACGAAGAAAACGGGCCTTACTGTACACGTATGCCACGAATTAAATTGCATTATCTGTATTTCACATAACCTTATAAACAACTAGGCCACAGTGGCTGTGCTAACAGCACGTCATTGATTATGAGATAAATAAATGAGTTCGAAATAACATAAAGCATGTTTATCATTCATCATAACCTTATCAGTTAATATTTATTTGCGCCCCTAACTTTACCCCCTAATTAACTACACTTTATTTAAAAAAAATCCGAAGAATCTATCAAGATATGCTATACGTGATAAATATTGTCTGACGTTTATAAACGTGATTGGTTATAGTTGATTCTTTATACATGCTTGAGGAAAAAACTGGTCATGTCCTTTGTAAAATGCTTAAAAAGTACACAAAAATAATATACTTGCTAGCAAATGCCTAGTACAGTCAGGTTTCCATCCTACAATCATCCAATTGCAGTGCATAATTCGCGTTTGTATAACTCGACATATTTGTTTCGTACTATTTGTATAGAGGTGATAACACTACTTCATTAATAGAACCCTTAAATAATATTAAGTTACCTTCATTCTCAGGTTGGGTATCTTCACAAGTGGAATTACGTTTGTTCTTATTTTTCTTGTTGCTCTTATTAGGAGTAGTGGTGTTGCTCACATTCAAGTTGATGTTACTTGTATTTAACATCTGTGCGGAACTGTTGTTTGCGTCACCTGCAAACCGAAAGGTAAAGGAATATTAAAACTAAACAGTCGAGAGAAGTTATTTCACCTATACACAGAATCATCACCCCAGGTTACAGTTGACACAGTGTAAATTAATGGTGAGCCCTGTAGTTCCGGGCGTCTAGACAAGAATAGGACTACGGTATCCCTGTCTGGCGTATAAGGCGTCCTAAAAGGGGTCCTTGGGGTCGTGGGTGGCGGCGGTTACCAGGTCATATGGTCAGCGATGGAGGTCGCTGGGGCAGACACGCCACCGTCTGCCCCGAGCCGGAGTCCGAGTGTCAGACAGATCGCTTGGGCGGGTCCTGACGCAATTCCTTCGGGTACTCCCGGGACCCGCCCTGCTCGCGACACGGGGGTCATCGTGGGGGTTTAGTCGGTAAGAGTCCGACACTACCTCGTTCGCTGTCCCCATGGCCGCGGGGTGTCCATGAGGATTCCGCCACGTACAAAAAAAAAGTGTAAATTAATGGTATTATTCCAGTTTACTTACAAGAATTTGAAAAGAATATAATATACATTCCGACGAGTCAATGACATGTTTAATCATGACAAGAAACCTGCTCCAGTGACATGACTTATCCATCCTACAACGTTAACAATTGTCTTTATACGTTACCTTTTTCGATATGCGTATTCTGCTCGGCAGTTTCAGAATTTCGTTTCTTCTTCTTTTTCTCGCTGCTCTTCGCTATGTTTGATGCGGCATCGAACGCTGATGATTTTGGAGGCGATTGCACAGTTACTGACGAGTCTGAATGAAAAAACATATTTTTAATGTCTAATACCAGTAATCAGTCTAGACAGCCAGACATTTCCTTTTTTATGGGGGGAGATTCCCTTCGGATTCCCCGTCGTCTGCGGGGGAGACGACGAGGGTATGTGGTGAGTCCACTAAAAACCCCCCGGTGACTTCCACGCGCGAAAGAGCCGGTGCGCCCGGAACACCCTGAAGAGTAAGACATCCAGGGTTGCACCGGCCGCGCAGGGCCCGCTGCAGGATGTTAAGCGGGCCATCTACCCTGCGGGGAGCTACTTGTGGCCCTCCCCGCTCACACCACGACGTGAGGCGACGATGCCGAAGTCACATGGCACCGCCGCCCTCGGTGGAGGTCGGTTGAACTCGCGCGAAGGCCCCTGCTGTGCGCGCGACTGACCCCTGGACCATTTTAGTCGCCTCGTACGACAGGCGAGGGAGAACCGTAGCCCTATTCTAACGCCGGGAACTCCAGGACTCAGCCAGACATTGC
Source organism: Conopomorpha cramerella (assembly GCA_012932125.1). Classification (NCBI taxonomy): domain Eukaryota; kingdom Metazoa; phylum Arthropoda; class Insecta; order Lepidoptera; family Gracillariidae; genus Conopomorpha; species Conopomorpha cramerella. Next base: position 10,011 of record SJJU01003505.1, read on the forward strand.
CAAGTGTAAAGTATGACCACTAATATAGGAGTCAGTACCTAACCTACCCTGTGCCTAACCCTATTTCGAAGGCTCGTATTTTGTAAATGAGGGAGGAGTTTGCATCAGTATATGATACTCCATGCTGATGCTGCTGGCAGGGTGACTGTGGGTCTCGCACCTACTAATACTTCACGGTAACCACTTGCATGTTTTCAGGCTTAAATTACATTCAAAGGCCCTTAAGTCAGGCAAGGGATAACCTCAGTTCTATTCTTACTCCCAATACTGCTGGGCACATGAATAGACGAGAATTTTAGTGTGCTCATGAAATTAATTTGATCACAAATAACGTCTCATTTAGGTAACGTACCTTCGACATCAGTCTGCTGAGTGGATTCAGAGTTTCTCTTTTTCTTCTTTTTCTGACTGTCTTGTGGAGTATTCATTGTTACGTTTAGCAATTTCGTAGACGTGTCTTGTTCCGTTGTGTCCTCAACTGCTGGCACTAGTGAATAAGAAATAAATAGTATGTTATGATCAGATACATTACACGAATCATCGAAGTACCGAGGGATGCTGTTCTAAAAATAAAAATACACTTTACGCCTTTTAATCCCAAAGCGGGGTAGGCAGAAGCACTTGCTTAATAAGCAAATGCCCACGGTTCACCAAGCGTATTTAACCCAACGTGATAGGGTGTGAGCCCATCGCCGTTAGAGGTTCACACACTTGGGTGTGCGGGTTTCATCACGATGTTGTCCTTCACCGTACGAGCATTGCGTTGCGTACATAGGCTCTGAAATAGAGTCCCATTGGCACACGTCCAGTAGCCGGACTCGAAACCGCGACCTCCCGGTTACAAGTCAAGTATCCGACCAACTGGACTACAGACGCTCTAAATGCTGTTCTCTAAATTTAAAAAAAAGTAACAGTGTAACAAAAAATCTCAATCATAGGAACACATAGTTCTGACGTTCAATTTAAGCACTCTTCCCAAAATGATTGAAACGAAATACAGAGCTGTAATCTCTACCTTATCTCTAACTTGATTGTCTCTGACACAAGCGTCACATACAAAAAATCAAGCCCTAATAACAATTTCCACAATACATAAGATTACATACAACATGTACATAGTTAATTTTGTGAAACTTTAAGGGTGTTTTACCTTCAATTTCTGTATTCTGCTCAGCCGTTTCGGAATTCCTTTTCTTCTTCTTTTTCTCGCTGCTTTTTGTCATGTTTGATGTGACATCCAATAATTTTGATGGTGTTTCTTCAGTCACGGATGCATCTGCAAAATAAATACATTCCCTTTAGTGTATGTTACTAAATACTGATGAACGTTATAAATGAATTACCATTATGTAAAATATAACCTTTGATATTAATCTGTTGTATTGACTGATTCAGACATTCTGAATTACGCTTTTTCTTTTTCTGACTGTCTTTTGGAGTATTCATAGACGTGTCTTGGACAGTTGGATTCCCTGGTGCTGCAAACAATAAAAAATAAATGAGTACTTAATTATGTCAATAAAATTTCTAACGGTAAAATGAGCTTCCTTGGTATGCTTGAAATAAGCAATTCAATATAAGTTCATCGGACAGAAAAAAAAGAGGAAAAGTTATAGAATTCAAGCATTAACTCAAATAATAATATCATCAAAACATATTAGACTCAGATAGCGTGGAAATCAAAACATAGTACAACGGTATGTATTTCGTAACATTAAATGTTTACAATTTAACATATGGCTTGTCATATTCCATACCTTCTTCAGATACAGAATTTTTCTGTTTCTTCTTTTTGCTACTGTTTGGAGTGGCGATTACCAAGGAAGTTTCCATCACACTTGCATCCAATTTGGACTTGTTCTTTTTCTTACGACTGTCTTGTGGAGTACTAACTGTAGCGTTAAGCAATTTTGTGGACGTATCTTGTTCCGTTGCATCTTCAAATGCTCCAACTATGAAATAAATTTTATGTAAATAAATGATGGACCTCTTTGGGGTGCCATAGGCACATAACAACAACAACAAATTATGAAAGTTTACAATTCGACAAGGATCTTCAGGCGCATGACTTAAAAGTTTGTCACCCAATTTGATCCAATCGAGTCTTGTTTTGGTGCGTAATAATAGTATCACAATACAAGCAAAAAATACACCTAAAATCAACCAAGAAAGGGATAATTACAGGTGCGGCAAGAAATCACATTAAATATCCAGTACTCACGCGCCAATAGATCTTTGTCGATGTAATAGTTAACCAGAAAGTCTGAAATTGAGGTAGTGTCAGCTTGGTCATCAGAGATAGAATATATGAAGAGTAAGCAGCACAACACTTCCAGTGAGTATAGTTAGCTAACTTATACTTTTATTGTTAAATTTATTAGATCGTCTATCAGTAGTGCAATTATCGTCGATATGTATTCGCGTACCTAGATACAGCATGTTTCGTTCTTTTTATCTAGCTCTTCCGCTCTTAACGATGCGGGAAGAAGTCGAGAGAGAGCGAGATATGCAGTATGGACTGGATATGCATGGGCATATCTCCATGTTTGCCTAACCAGCGTACATGTGAGTGTTTGGCCGGCGGAAACGTAGGGTTAGTTGATGCCGACTATAGACTAACAAAAGTTTAACGAAGCAGGTATAAACACGTACCTTCAATGTCTGTATTCTGCTGGGCAACATCAGAATTTCTATTTTTCTTCTTTTTGTCGCTGCTTTTTGTTATGTTTGGAGTGACGACTGACAAGTTCGATGGAGTTTGTACAGTTATTGATGCATCTGCATATAAAATAAAACAATTAAGGTACTGCTGGTATCCAACTGCCGTAAAATAAAAAGGTAAAATGTTGACTACTAAGTAGCTTAGGTTAGTTTGTCCGTATCGTACATGTAACCTTTTGAGACCTTCACTAACTAATATCACCTGAATTAACCAACTATATGAGTACTATTTAAATGATTGTGTGGTCTTAAAAAATACCGGACAATACACCGAAGAGAGGCCACATACTAATTGCTTTCAAATCTAAAAATAATAAATACTCAGAAAAAAGCAGTTGTTGAGTGTATTACTAAGAAAAAAAAAAAACAATAAAAAACGGCGATTCTCCCTTTTTCATCATGTGTATTTTTATACACAACACTACTACTAATTCCGCATTTCGGACAGGATACTACTTTTGACATCCCATTTATATGTCTAATATGTGGGTGCAAGGAGTCCTTCGCTCGTAAAAAACTTTGCGTAAATAATTACCTCCAACATCAGTCTGCTGAGTGGATTCAGAGTTCCTCTTTTTCTTCTTTTTTCGACTGTCTTGTGGTGTATTCATTGTTACGTTTAGCAATTTCGTAGACGTGTCTTGTACCGTTGTGTCATCAACTGCTGCAAATAGTATTAAAAAAAAATTTGATGATTGGACTGAGATGAACGAATTCGTAACAAAAGGAATTCATAACATTGAAAGTACTCCTAGAAGGGCATCAGGATCACAAGGCCGATGTTTTGAATGGAGGCGACATAAAAACTCAACCGTCATCATGCGTGACATTATGACAAATCGACTTTGAACTAGCAACAGGTCCTATCTGATCTTAAAAGTTCATGCAATTTTTAAAAGGATAGTATTTAAACGTGCATCAAAAAAGTCTAACCTAACCTAACTAAAATAATAAACTGTACATAAAAATTACTAACTTGCACACCTAATTGCCATTCTGATGATAACTTTGGCTTTTTAGGTGTGCAAGTTAGTAATTTTGATGTACAGTTTACTATTTTCCTTTTTAAAACTCGTATCCTACTGACGGTTTAGATAGGACGCATTGCCAGTTCATAGTCGAAATGTAGAGCTGTACTAGGTTGATTTGCAACTTGGGTGTGAATTAAAACAATCGATTCTCTTATGTTTATAGTTCCTGAGCTTAGAATTTGTTCTAGTAAATCTTGTTCTCTGGATCAATGTGAAGCACAACTTAGTAGAACGTTCCGGAATTGGAAACGTGACAAAACTGATTCATTTAATTCACCCCCAAATTGCAAAATACCACAGAGCCACCAAACTACATTTCCTTGTAATTAATTCGAGCCAAATCATTATTATTTTTTCACAACAGATTATATACATAAATAATTTAACACATTGGCGGGCAGTAAAAAAAGACACCATCGATGTTTATTATTATGCCGGCTATAGCCGTTCACGGCCCGGGAAAGGGTTAAGTAACATTTGGAAAGACTTACCTCCTACATCAGTATTCTGCTCGACAGTTTCAGAATTTCTTTTCTTCTTCTTTTTCTCGCTGCTCTTTAATACGCTTGACGTGACATCCAACAGCTTCGTTGGAGTTTGTACATTTAGTGATGTATCTGCCAATTAAATATAGTTAATATGTTGGTTAGTATATTTTATTTTATTTTATACAATGTCAATATGTATTATTGACATTGTATGCATTATACATATACACCTCTAGAATCCCTATTTATTAAAGAAAATTGCATCAAAATACTCCGAGTAGTTTTAAAGATCTAAGGACACATAGAGACAGACTGCGGGAGACGACTATGTATTGATAGTATATATATAGCAGCGCGCTTCTCGCTTAGCTAGGGAGGCAGTCTACTCTATGAGGCCTAAAGTACTATAATTTAGGTTTTTATTTGTTAAGCTACTAACTGCATGTAATAATTACACTATTATTACATTATTACGCATTAGCGTATGTTATGCATGTGACTAGACGCGGCTGCGCCCGCGAGTAAGTACCCACTTAGATAATAAATCAGTATGTAAGTAACCGTTACCGTGGTTGGTCATTTCGCACTCCCGCGCTCCATAACGACATACCTAACAGCGTACAAAAAAAAATCGATGAACAAGAAAATTTAAATAATTCATACCTTTAACATCAACTTGTTCTTGAGTGCATTCCAATACACCCTTTTTCTTCTTTTTCTGACTATCTTTTGGAGTATTCGTCGTTATGTTAAGCAATTTCGATGGCGTGTCTTGCACCGTTGCATTCTCAGGTACTGTAATATGTAAAATGAATTCTTTAATTTAGTTTGCCATTTTCTAAAAATATGTCGATCATCATCAAACCGAAACTTCTTGCAAAAATTTCAATCAATAATATTGAAAGAAATGTCACGTCCCTCTACTCTGGAGACAAATCATAAAAAAAAACTTATTCAAAACCTTTCCGATCTTTAAAAATAGATAAATTTGTGTTGATGATAAATTTGTGGTTACTCTTTCAAATACATTTCATGAAATTTGCAACCATCGGATTGCAATTTGGAATGGAAATTAATGGAATAAACATACATACATACACTTCACGCCTGTCTCCCAGAGGGGTAGGCAGAGACTACAGATCTCCATTTGTCACGATCCTGACATACCCCTTTCGCTTCATCTACATACATACATCTTTTCATACACGACCTCCGGTTTCGAGTACTTTTCACACCACCTTCGGTCAGGACATCACCAATCTGGTCTTTATATGTCCTTCTGGGGCGACCTCTACTCACTCATGGAATACAGTAAGTTTTAAAACGAAATGTGATATTGTAGACCAATATTTACCTTCCTCAGACGCATTCTCTACAGGTGCAGATGCCAAAGAACTTTTCTGTTTCCTTTTTTTGTTGCTGGCTGGAGTGGACGGAATGAATAAAGTAACTAGTTGACTTGTCTCAAAGTCTGACTCTTCCATGACGGTTTTCGAGGTATCTTTAGACATATCTGTAAAACAGATAGGTATTGTAATTATATTAATTTTATGATGAATAAAGGCCTAAAATTAAAGCAATCTCTGGCGTTTTAGTATATAGAGGTATGGCATTATTGTTTTCACTATAGATCTTAAGTATCGACATACAAGTGCAAAGGTTACTTACTGATATCATCAACTGTACTTTTTGTAGACTTTTTCTTCTTCTTAGAGCTTGATGTAACATTTAGTTGGGAACCATCTAGTACATCTGTAAGGCAAATCAATATCATTATGACACAACTAATTAAAATACTAAAGGTATACAGTGATTCAAAACTACATGGGAATAGGGGTCTAATTTAGGGGTCTAAACCGGTGAAAACAACAACTACAAATATAACACATTTCGATTATAAGTTAAAAGAGGAGACTTTATGTAATATCTTTTTACGAAACTTACCATTATTTTCCAAAATGTTAGTTTTTCCTTCCACTTTTTTTAATGGAATGAAATCCTGAGCATTATCACTATCGTCCTCTGGGAACAGTAATTTCAGGTCCAAAGAATCTGACGAGGAATTTTCACCATTCGTAATTTTTTCAACATTTTCCTTTGATTTTTCAGTTTTTGTTTGTGTTGGCTGCGATTTATTTTTCGTTTTCTTGTTTTTCTCAAATTTAGTTTGAGTTATATTAAGTTGCTCAATAACAGTTTTGGAAGATTTTTTACCCGGTTGTCTGTTGAGGTCTAATGATAGGTCTTGTACCTTTTTAGTATTTCCTTTGTTATTCAGGCCTTGGAGTAAATTATCAAAATTATTCATTATTTCATGGTTCTCGCTTTCTAGAGACTGGTTACTAGAATCGTTTTCATCAGCATCAATTTGCAATGGGTCTGTAGTTTCGTTGGCTTTAGCTATAGACATATTTTCGTCAACCTCGACTTCATTTATTGCATGACTAACAGAAATGTCCATCCTAGATGTACCAAGTTCTTTGTGTGGAGTATTTATTTCTTGTTTTATAGCTTTGACAATAAGCGGGTCTTCTTTTTGGAGCATACTTTCTTCACATACAGCAGTTATTTCCTGTTCATCGACTTTGCTCTCGTCTTTTACTTTACTTCTGTTTTTCTTTAGAGATATATGTGAATCAACTTCATCTGTTGAGTCCAACCGTAATCTTTTATTTTTCTTTCTAGTTTTCACAATGGAATCGTCTTCAGATCCCAAAAAGGAGGAACTTAATTTTTGTGTTTTCTTCTTTTTAATGGGTTTTATAATCTCTTCGTCACCAGAATCACTTTCAGTAGATCTCACTTCATTTTCTTTGCGAGACAACTCTTCCAAATATTTTCTTTCTTTTCCTTTCCGCAGATTATACTTATCCTTTGACCTGCGGCTTTGCGTAAGTTCGTTATCACTGTCTCCAAGGTCATCACCTGTACCATCTAATAAATCGTTATCTTCTTCCAAAGAACTAACAACAAATGAATCTTTTTCGTAATCTGAATCATTAGATACATCTTCATCACTTTCCAATGTTTCTCCCCGCTCTACGATATTATTTTCATCCTCATAACGCCTTTCGTCTTCATCTTGGCTGTCGCCTGATTCATAGTCTTCTCCAGCGTCTTCAGCTTCGTCATCGAGTATGTTGCTTTGTTCAGACTCTTCATTATCACTGTCACTGTGTTCCGAATCAGATGAATCTTTAGGTACTACCTTAGTTGATTTACCCTTGGTTTGTTTGGATGCAACCACCGGAGTACTTGTTTTCATTCCCACTATACCTTTCAAATGGTTCGGTTTCAGGGGCGTATTTCGATCACTAATATTGGATATTTTATTGCTAGATTTATTACTCGACGTGTTTATGTTCGAAACATTACTTTTGTTGATTGATTCATTTTGCATACTTTTTTCTTCTCTTTGATTTGTGATCGAATTATTTTGTCCAGGCTTTGACTCGTCTCGACCAGAATCATCCTTGATTTGTGAAATAATTAAAGTGCTTTTTTCTTCGTTGCTTTTAAGGTCTTTTTTATCATTTTCTATTTTTGACTCATTCTGTTCTATCAATGTCATTTTACTATTATTATTGGTTTCTGATAAGCTTTTGTTTCTTTTAGTGTTATCATTTATGGAGGTTTCATCAGTATAGTCTATATCAACATCCATAGGTTCATAAGACGTGTTTGTTTTCACAAATTCATTAGTTATTGATATGGAACCATTCTTAGACTTGTGTAGAGATGAGTTGCCATCAGGCAATGTATTTTTGGGTAATCCATCTATTTCATCCTGCACTACTGGTACACACTGATCACCTGCATCTTGATATGGTTTACTATTATCTGAATTGGAATCATCAATAATATAAACTTCACAATGCAGTTCACGCGACTCTGCTCTCAGCATAATATTCATTTCATCATCTTTACTATTGGAACTGCTCTTTTCAGTATCTACTTGGATATTCGTTGCATTAGTTTTAGTAATTGCATCCATTGAGTTTAGGCAATCACCTGAACCTGTTATATTAAGATTTTTTGAAATATTCAAAGACCTATTCTTTTCCATTTTTAGTAATTCAGTGTCACTTAGTACATCTTCATGAAGGTGTGATTTAACTAAAGTAGTTGTGTGATGCTCGTTTGAAACATCTTCAATTATTTTGGGATTTGCTATACTTACGTCTACATTTGGAGAGTTATTGTCAGTGTTTTCTTTCAATACAGATACCTCTTTATTAGCGGAACTTGTTGTCTGTTTATCTTGGGTGATAGATTTATTATTTATACTTTGGTTTGCACTGGATTCCATGGTCCTACTTTCATTTGCAGCTGAATTTCTATTTTTATTTGCCAGTCTAGGGCTTTTTCTTAAACTGTTCGGCGATACATTTTCATCATTGAAATCAGTGCTGGAAACACTTTGTATTTCAGGTTCTTCAACAATAGTTTCCGTTACTAGTTTTACAGAATGACTAGCAGTTGCGGGCGCATTTTCACCTGAAAAGTAGTGACAAACACTGAATTTAATACATAAGTATAGTAACTTCAAAAAGATTATCAATTTACTTCTGTCAAAAAGGTTCCTAAAACAAACATTAAAGTAAAAAAAAATACCTTCAATGCTAGACGTTGAATCTTTTCGCGTCCTTCTGGTTGTTTTCACAGGAGTACTTGTTTCGTTGTCGCTACCTAAAAATGTATGGATATTAATTCTAGTACTTGTCCTAATACAGGCAGTGGCGAGCACACCATATAGGCAAAAAGACACTGCCTACCTTAGTATTTTAGCTTCCCAACCTAATAATAGAGCTGTTGCTAGATCTTTTTTTATTGTACTCACGACATAGGCTAACGAAGGTCCTGTTTTTTTGTGGGTGAGGTACCCATATTTCGTAAAGACAAGTTACCTATACATAGGTGTCAATCCTTGGGGATCACTGCCTACCTTGTCGTAAAAGCCAGTGCACGCCACTGAATACAGGCAATCATAATCCGGGATGAACCAAATTTCCCACAAAAGATTCCCTTTATTGTGGCAAAGGTGATCAATATTTGAGAAGAGCGTAATACGCCGAAACTAAATGAAACTCTTTCAGGGTTTTATTCTCAAAGTTGGGGGCGAAGGCGGTGGTGCTAACGCGAAGGACAGTTGTTATCATGAAGTGCATTGTTTTGCACCTCAACCGCTGTACCAAACCACCATATTGTTTGATGGCTGCAGTGGACTTTGTCCACAAGGGAAAAAGAGCGTAAGCATGGTGTACTGCTCTCGATACCCACTGAGGCCAAGAGACATGGGTGTTACAGGCGGCTAGTTTATCATCGTCGACAGAGGCCCGTCGAGAAATGAAGAGATAAATAATCCCGGGTCATTTTGCATACCCAGCTTATCTAGCGGACCCCGAACAACAATAATGCACTAAGGGTGCCAGAGACCATATACTTATATAACTATTTAATACATACAAAGATAGATGAAGCACCCCAGACACACACAATAAATGTCCCAGTTTATCACAGAAGCCGAATCTAAGTACTATAATTATAATATGAATTTCAAAAAAGTATCACTTACCAGCAACAGAGTTCCTCCGGGCAGCTCTCCTGGCTCGCGGGGAGTCTACCACCTGGGAGGTCTCTAGTGTAAGGCTAGTGTTGGAAAGAAGCCTGGTGGTGCGGCGTGTGGGTGTGCCCGCCCTAGATTCTAGTGTCTCCGAAACATCTTTGGCAACCGATTTTCGTCTTGTTAGTTTTTGCGTGTCCACTGGAGCTACCGGAAGAAGAGTTTGCGAGGTCAGTTTATTTCTTAAGAGTATAACAATAGAAAAATATTAACTCTAGATTGGCAAGGCTAATAATTGAGTAAGTCACTTACTGTTTTCATCAATATTTTCAAGTTGTGGTTTGGCTGCAGAGCGCCCTCCTCTCTTCTTTGTTGGGGTAATAACTGGTGAACTAGCATTTTCAGCTTGTTCAATTGACAGTCTGCGTCTTAAGCGAGTGACAGGTTCTGTAAGACAAAAGTACTATGTGTGATAAATTTGATGAGAATAAAGTTACAGCTTAGCACTTGGGTACATGATCTCCATGAAGTATACAAATATGAAACAAATTACTACAATTTCGAATCAGCTTGCTGCAGCTGCCTTTCTTCCTGGCATGGTATCTGGAGATTTAGGTTTATTCAGGGTCTGATCTAGCAACTTGTAATTGAAGGCTCAGGTTTTAACTCCCTATTATGTTGAATGTGACCAATGATTTCTTGTGATCCACCCCCTTTTGGTGATTACGGCTGTGAGTGTTATGTGATAAATCTGCATTACAACTGTTGGGTAGCCTTCCTAGATACCTAGATAGAACCTATATAGAAAATGGTTGAGGAAAGTCGGTGGTAGAGTGTACACAACACGCTCTGCAACTGTTGTTGCAAGGTGAAGTTGTTATACATACATACACTTCACGCCTGTCTCCCAGAGGGGTAGGCAGAGACTACAGATCTCCATTTGTCACGGTCCTGACATACCTCTTTCGCTTCATCTACATTCATACATCTTTTCAAACATGACCTTCGGTTTCGAGTACTTTTCACGCCACCTTCGGCCAGGACATCACCAATCTGGTCTGTATATGTCCTTCTGGGGCGACCTCTACCCACCCGGCCCATTACATCACCCATATAAATCTCTTTCGTCAATCGACTTTCATCCATTCTCTCCATATGCCCAAACCACCGAAGCATGCCCTTTTCAATCTTGGTCACTACGTCTTCCTTCAAACCGCATACAGGTCATATGTGACACCCATTTCCCACAAGGGTAGGCAGAGATCTGGACCTTTATATTCAGATTGCTTCCATGTATTGGATAACATTTGAAGCTATGGGTCCTGTAACTATCTTAACAGATAGACACTAAGACTATTGATTTATAGGAAAGACAAAAGAACACCTTTATTCACAAATAAGTAACTTACTGTTATCATCAATATTGTCAGGTTGTGCTTTGGCTGCAGGTTGTCCTCTCTTCTTTGTTGAAGTAGCTGGTGAACTGACATTATCAGCTTGATCGGTAGACAGCCTGCTTCTTAAGCGAGTCACAGTTTCTGCAAGAGGAAGAAACAATTGTTTATTTGAAGTATTTCAGCAAATACTGGGCTTATCATCATGGGTCATGCTCTATGGACATACCTACACCCATGTAACATAGCTACTAGTATTCTCTATTTTATCTTATCACTTTAGTTGTCTGCCAAAGTATTTCCCTGGTGTATTTCATTCCAATGACAATTTTGGGATAAATTATCACCCATCCCTGAGGGATAATGTAGCAATCTAACAGTGAAAGAATTATTGAAGTCCTTCAAGTACTCTCTATGTTTATTTGCAACAAATACAGATAAATAAAATAAATACTTTTGCTTTTATAATATTTGGTCAAAATCCCCTTCAGCAAACATAATTGTCTTTTAATAGTACACATAAAAAGGAAAATTGGCAGCAAGCTTCAGTATTATTTTACTTAATTACCCAGTTCTTGTTTTAATAAATCCACAACTCAATTGAATATCATTTATCCCTTTTGATATTTGATCCCTAGTAGTAGATTACGAGGGAAGAGAAGCAATAAAGTACTCCCTGGCAATTAACCTTGGATATAAAAGTAAGTTTTAAAAGAATTACAGATCATTATGTGCTCATTTAAATGCAGTCAATTTTGTTATAATATGTAATTACTATCCATAAACATGATAAAGTGTTTGAGAACACATACCTCCCTTGGATTCAAATAAATGGAATAATAATATGTATTATGTTGAATTGCATGGGGCTAACACACAAATGTACATAGACATAATGTCCAATAGGTAATATCAGATAACATCCTAATAAAGGACAAGATAATATTGGTAGTTATGACTAACTTCATACTATCCTTCAAAAGAATCTATTATCCACCCCCTTAATAACTGGGTTCTTACTTTTATCTGTAATTGTTTATTGTATTAGTCAGCTGGTAGGTAAGCTCTGTGTGTATATTTATAAAAGGATATTTTAAGTGAAATAAAAAAAATATGAATAAAGTATCTGCAATCGGCAAGAATCTATTATCCACCCCCTTAATAACTGGGTTCTTACTTTTATCTGTAATTGTTTATTGTATTAGTCAGCTGGTAGGTAAGCTCTGTGTGTATATTTATAAAAGGATATTTTAAGTGAAATAAAAAAAAATGAATAAAGTATCTGCAATCGGCATCGAACGCGTTCGATGCGGCGTTTCCACATTTCGCGTGCATCACAATGATGATGTATTTTTGGTAGTTCTGAGCCAGGCACTCACTACTGAACACTGTGGTAAGTAAAGAGGATTCCTCATAAGTTTATGTTAAGTGGCTTACAAATAAAGAAAGAAAGACATATAAAATTTACAGTCAACCGCGCCGATGACGCCACATTTCGCGTCTCCATTGAGCATGCTCGGCGAAGTTTCAAGACTTAATAGTTCAAGAAAGTGGATGTTTCCGTGTAACAAACACTTCATATCACATACATTTATCATAATGCCGCTATGAAAATGTCCAGTTGTACAGAATAAGGTGTAAATAGATGGAACAGAAACAAAGATAAATGGTTCGCGCACGCTGCAGTCTTTAGAAATAACCTAATTTATTTGCTGCGTGTTTATGGTTGTATAGTTGAATAGCGCGCACTGAAATCAATAGTAATACGTTGATAACTTACCCTTAGATTCGTTGTCTTCCTCCATTATTAAAATTAAATTCACTAAACACGTGCAGGCACTTATTTCAAAAGACGCAAAACAGCTGTTTGTTTGGTGCTGTCCGTTTCGCTGGACGCGGTCGGGCTGTGCGGTATCGCGGAGGGCGAGGAAGATTTCAACTGTCAAAGTTGTCAAAACTCTCGCACGCTATTTGTCAAGCGGCGCAATGGCGCATTCGTAGAGGGAGGGGAGGGCAATATCGAGTTCAAATCAAAAGTTCGAATTTCTGCTGTTGGTCCGATTCGCCCAAAAGTGGATCAATGTCTATGGATGCTAGTATATTGTGCGGCGCAGCGGCGCAGGAACAGCATTGAAGCAAGTACATGCCTAACCCAGTTTATTATTCGATAGATCTATCTCTAAGTTTTGCTAGTAACAGCTGCCAGGGAACATAAAAATATATTAATTGGCTAATGAACACAAAATACTCTGTACAGTACTTTATTTTATTTTTTTTATTTTATTTTTACATTGTGTAACTTACACACTGTTTTGTCTTTGATACCTTTTGCTATTAGTAAAGACTTTTGTAGTGTTTGTATCAAAGGAGTTCAGCAGCAAAAGATGATGAAAAGTTTGGAATGATGAAACTTTAAATCCAATAATGATATGGACTTAATACTTCAAGAAAGTGGATGTTTGCACTGTTGTTCAATTTAGCCATGTCCCTTTAGTAATTTGTTCTGTAGCTACTTTTAGTTATTTTTGTACAGAGTGGAGTTTTAAGGGGTAAGTGTTAATGTTAAGTAACTAAAGTTCCCTGAAATGGCTGGACCTATTTTTATAATGTGTGCATATTATTGTGGCTCATAAGTCTGAGAATTGGTCATTATTTATTTCTCAACTTCCTACATATTATTATTGCTAATTGACATAGTCTTTGTTTCTTTCTTTTGTCTGGACATCTGCCCCGATGAAAAGCTAAAACTTTGTCAAATGTAACATGCTTGGCATTGGCATCCCTTCTTGTTTATACTGTATGTAATGTGTTTTATTTTGACGTAGCAAAAATATGAACTGTATTTGCTAGATATTTAGTAGGAGTTAATCTTTGACTTGGCTGAAATATTTAATTTATTGAAGAACATGCCTATGCACAGGGTAGGTATTATTGCTAATAATTAAGGTGACTTTCTTACCTAATATTTGCCTTAACCAGAACACAGTCATTATCAATTTAAACCTTAATACAAAGCTATGCAAAATTATCTGTCACAACTTACCTTTTTGTGGACGTTTTTTTGTATTCTTGTTCTCAACTGGCAGATTCTTTCTGACAACATCCAGAGCTTTTTCAAAATGTGCCGCGATTTTGATTTCATCATGCCTATTATTTGGATGAAGAGTCTTCATTATAGTATTCTGTGCAGCATAGAAATCTTTAACGATACCTTCAAGTGCAGTAGCATTGAAACCATTGGAGTACTTGAAATATTCAAGACGCATTAAAGCATAATCCCGCGTCACACGATCAAGGTCCACGGCAATGTCTTCTTCGTACGGATCATAGTCATACATGACTTATTGATGATGTATCACTGTGTTAAAAGTTGTATAAAAAACACAAAGTTTTGCACGTGTTTAGAACGTAAACAAATCCATTTTCCCAAGTTTCCGTTTCTTTCGGCCACAAATGTCATTAACACATGGTAGGTAATTTGACATCTGTCATTAACACATGATACGTATTTGACATTTTTTGTATCGTTCAGGATTTTAAAGAAAAATCGGTTATACGATCGAGTATAAAGAATATATTTTGTATATACATTTGGAAGAGTAGTATCGTATATGAAAATAACTAACTACAACATAAGAAATGTAGCAAGGATTGTTAGTCTTACAACCGTAGCAAAATACTTTTACAGAGGCGGTTATTGCACAAGTCCAACAGATGGCGCTGAAGTACAAAAATAAATCGCCGTTCGTCTTATCAGAAGGCGTAGAGAGCGCGATATTTTTGTCGTATGTAATTAAGTACCTACTTAGGAAGGTCAGATTAAACACAACTAGACTACATTCCAAAACTGACCTTCAGAATAAAACGAGACATAGGTTTGAAAAAAAATGCAGAATTGAAAGAGTAAGAGATTAATTACCTTCTGAATCTAAACTGTCATTGTAGTGATAAAAGTGACAATGTTTACATAATACATATACAGGGTTACTTGTAACTCGACGTATTCCTGGTATGGGGTGATAGAGGAGTTAAAATTCAATAAAATAAACCTCCATATGTATGGTCGGAAATTAATGGTTCTTGAGATGTTAACTTTTTTGAATATTTTCTAGATATTCCCAGAATCTTGCATGAAAAAGTTTGTAAAATAAAAACCATGAGTTATTTACTGTGATTCTTTATTTATTTATTAATTGTAAACTCACGTTTAACTATTCTAATTATAAAAACCCAAAATACCTAATACAACCGAACTTAATAAAATCAACGGAAATAAAATTCCGTAGAAAATATTTTATTTTAACATCGAAGTTAAAAGACGCTGTTGTGTATTAGCTACTCGTTCAAAAGTCTGTGGCGTAAACCGAATACGTTACACATACATATTGACGGGTCCGTTGGTGTAGTAGTCAGCACGTCTGCCTCTGCTTCCTAGGGTCGTGGGTTCGATTCCCACCGCTGACAGGTGCTTAGGTGATGAGCTTTTAAGTACTTGTTGGATGTGTCTGGGTGTTTTATTTATATAAGTATGTATTTAAAAGAAAAAAAAAAGTTTGTACGTAAGTATATTTCGTTGTTTGATTTTCCATAACACAAGTGCTTTAGCTACTTAACATGGGATGAAGGCAATGTGTGTGTTGTTGTAAAAAATATT